>VXBN01003829.1:477389-565868 GCA_013397395.1 Sinosuthora webbiana | reverse complement strand
AAAAAAAAAAAAAGGACACTTCCGCCCACACACACACACTCTTCAAGCCCTGTCTTTGTTTCGGTTAATTGTCCTTAAGTATCCAATACTTGGTCTCCTTGGTAACTTATGGGTGAAAAAATTCTTTAGAGAAAAGAAGGAACAAACCTAACTCCCAACACCAAGAAAAGTTTGGCATAATACAGTGTTGTAGAAAGAAACATTTTTAGATGAACACCTAGAGGAACACAGTTTGGTCAGAGTCCTTTTTATTGTGTTTCAAATTGAAAAGCAGAAGCCCCATTTTCTGCCTGCTAGTCTAGCATACATCAAAATCAGCTTTAGTCCACAGCCCTCATTTTTCTCCAGTTATCTTTACCAGAAAATGTAGTTCCTACACACAGTTCATATCAAAGGATAACCATTTCAAAAACTTCTGAGAGTTTAATAGTTAGGGATATAATTTGACATTAACACTTGGTCCTGCTTAAGTTATCCTTTTGGAGCTCATTGTAATTTCCTTACTAAACTAAAGAAAGTTTGGGGTTTTTTGCTTAAATTTCAACTAGATGAGTGGTACTGATCATTCTTTTATACAATAGCCTAGTGACTAAAAAATTCATACAGGAAGTACATACAATACAATACATAAATATAATAACATAGGTTTTATAACATATATGCTCCTGTTTACATGTATATATTTTTTAAATAGCATTGTAATTAAAAACAACACTCTCTTTTCATGAGCAGTGGGTGCAAAGTAAGGACTATGGTCATATATTAGAAGAACTAAATTGGAATTATTAAGTAATAGCATATTAAATGTGGATTCAGGGTGCACCAGGAACTCATATAAAGCTCTCAAGTGTATAACTAACAAAAGACAACTGAAATGAAATGCATTAAAAATCAAATATTTTGTTGCATAAAAGGTGTGCAGAGGGAAAAATAGAATTTGCAAAACTTTTGAAAGAAAAAGCAAAGATGGTCGTTGAAATACAGATGGTGGTCATCTGATACTTTGAGACTACACAAACATTGTACAATTACAATGGCCAAATTTTCAGGCCATAGCAGTTTTGATCTCTTGAAAATGTTTTTACTGTTTTATACAAATTTTGAGGGTCACTGCCTGCAACCCTGTTTTTTGAACTTGTAGTCTTAACATACCATATCTTTTACTGTGGTTTTAACTTGAGTTTAAAATAAGATTATTAGAAGCTATGGAGTCACCTTTGAAATGTAATTTGCTTTTTACAGAGAATAGAATTGCAGACCATTCAGAAGTATTATTTCAAGCACATCTAATCATATCCACCAGATAGAATAGTTTCCTGAGATGCTCCGTTTTTAACCCAGTCCACTCTTGAACAGTTTTTTGGGGTTAAACCTCATTCTTACCTAATCCTTATCAAATGGGAAATGTCTGTTTCAGGCATTTTCTTCTGAAGGAACACAGGGAAGACAGGCAAACAACAATATGTTAATAACTGGGAGTAAAAAGTGAGAATCTACTAATGACAGCACACTCACAAAAATCTGTCTCATTTTTTTTTTACTACTCTGTAGAATCAAAACTAGACGTAAGATGTTTCTCATTCAGATACTATCCACATTTCTAATAAATTTCATTTTCAACACAGCACACAGAAATCACTTTGTCTTCAACAGTAATTTTAGGTCCGTACCATAATTTTGAACATAATAAGATTCTTCAAGTAGAAGCTGACACAGACGGATATCTGGGTAGGGCAGAGCACAGGTAATAGGTAACACTGTTCCTTTCTAAGGAAACACAATAAATTACGAGACACAGTGAGGTTTCCAAAGATTGTAGTATTTTTTAAAATAGTATAAAACTGCCTTTAAGATTACAAGCATGTTTCCATGAACATTTATAAATCTTTAATTGGATATGAGAGCAAAATACTCTAAAGATACAAATATTGTTTGCAAGAACTATTGTAACTATGTAGTGTTGTTTTGCTATTTAAAAAAAAGAAAAAAAAAAAAAGGAAATGCTTATGAAAATTTGCTTTAATGGCTGGAAAATGTGAATTATTTGTTTCAACTTATTTCAGAAGATTATGTTTTCCCCTAGGTTATTGACCTAGACAAAAATTTTAGATAAATAAATTTAGAGATTTATTAAAAATTTCAATAAAATAAGCATTTGCATTTGTAAAAAGCACAGCTATAATACTTTTTTTTTGTTGTTCAAAATACGTGAAAGTTATTAACACTGCTCAGATGACTTTATGAGAATTTGTAATATTCACTGAATTTAAGGAAAACATGAGTGATAACAAGAATAACATTTGAAAGCAAGATTTCAAAGAGACATTTCTATTTCAAATAGAAATAAACATTTTGGGTTTGGGGACATGTCCTTGTCAGTAAGCATTTTTTCAATTAGAACTGATAAATGAAGCATAAAAAAGTACCTAATGATAATGAAGGTAATAATACTACTAATAAGAAAGAAAAATACTTCATAGTGAATGAAAAAGTCTTTTAGATGTTTTCCTAGAGAACTGCAGTCCAATAAATGTAGGGGAAGTAACTAACATGCACACCTTCAGGAAGAAAATTTGAATACTTTCCTTCTGTGTACGTAGAAGATAAGTTAGAACTATGATTTGAATATTAAAATAATTAAAACAAAAGACTTTAAGTGTACACATGCATACAAAAATAAGATGAGAATATAAAGAAAGTGTTTTTCAATAATTTTTAGACTATTCAATTTAATTGGGAAGAAGTGCCTTATTCTTTATTAGTAGGTGTGAAAAGAAGTTTAATTTATTTTCCCACATTTAGCATGATTTAGCAAGGCTCAGACATGGATTTGGCAGGCACTGTACAATACCTATGGAAGACCCTCTCAACTCTGAAACTGGAAAAAAGCCAGGCTCCATCAAAGGGAGTCCCGTAATCTCATATCCTATGAGTGAGAAATTTATACAACTTCACAGGTTGGAGCTTCAGCTTTGAATGAAGAAATATAAATGTCGGTCTTATTTGAATGTGGGTGACTATATATAGAATATGTGTGATGGCCTTTATAGTCAATGGAGATCTGGAGATCTGCTCAGTTGCTTGTCTGGAAAAGTACGGATCTCTCAAAAGTTCTGTAGTAATTCCGCCAGTCCTTTCCAGTTTCAGATGCCACATGGTAGTATCTCAAATAACATTAGGTGCATATATTTAGGCAAACCTAATGAGCTTTTGGTCAACACTGACAGTGGAATTTGGATAACTGATCATCTCTCTCAGAGCAGGATGCAGTCCCTTATTTCAGTGTTGGGTCTAATGTTCTCCAAGCTACAGGTAGCCTTTCCAGACATCCACTGGCGCTGCAATGCATGACATAAGATCTGGCAGGCAACTGCTTCCTTCTGCAGACAGAGCTGGAGTGTAAGTCTGACACTTTAAACATTGAAGACTTGTGTTTATTACGACTGCTCTGATCTCCAAATGTGAAATATATTTAATCAAGAATAATGTCATGTGTTGCCCATTTATCGACATTAAGTGTGGAGCTTCAGATGTCTAAATGCAGATGTTTGATAGCCTTTCAGAAACATCAGGATATGCTCCCTGGTTGCTATCTGCCTATTCAGATGAACACAGATCTACCAGTCCTGTCTGAATATCAGTAATATGTCAAGTAATTTGAAATGAGGATTTACTCTCCACACATGATAGTCTGCTGATGGGACTGAGAGGTTACCAGGCAGAGGCCACATGACACTTCTTGCTTCCTCAGCCTGTGGAAGAGGGAGTTCTACTGACATGTCACAGTTTGTTCCACCACCATGCAATACCCAACAGCCTTTATAAGCAAAACTCTCAATATCTCTCCTTTACATATGAAGTGGCTGCCCCTAAGGGTTTATGATGGCAGCAACATTTGACTATAGACTCAATTCCACTTCTCTCAAAAGTATAAATTTGTCATTTGGAAACCACTATGGCAGAGAATAAGTATGCAACCTCACCTTGCACACAAACTGTTGGGCTTGACCCTGTCCTCTCCTAAGCAGGGATGGCTCTTTCATAAGATTTGTGCCTTCTGCTGTGTAAGAGGATTCCTTGGTGAAATCAAGCTTAAGTGATGGCAAAATTAGGCTGGTAAAGTTAAGATTAATGAATTACCAATTGATTGTTCTATTTTTCTTTCTTGAATATTTAATGTAATGTGCCAAATACATTTTTTGACAAAAATTTTGAAATTGTATTTCTATTGCTTTGAGAAATGGCATTATTCATGAATTTGTGGCTGTTAAAGTCCATATTGCATGCAACCAGACTTAATAATAAGAAATTCTGTTTAGCCACACCCACAACTCTGATTTCTGAGGATCTGCTGGAACAAAATGGGATGTATTTTATGCCAAATTTCTATACTCTTAATGCAACACAGAGTTGACATAACCTATGATTGTATTAGCATGAACATATTACTGTATATTTTAAGATGGGAAGGGAGACTATATTCTAAATTTTGCCACAGTGGTTTGCCACAATGTCTTGGTTTGAAAGACAGGTATCTGCTAAGGAAGGCAGAAGCCTCCCGTGGAAAGGAAAATGTAAACCCATTCTTTCTGAATTATTATAATTTCGAAATTAAGGGGCTCTCAGGCAAAGAATAGGAATAATAGAGAACAGGAAAAATGAGAATAACAGTTCTTTACTAGTATATATAACAAGGCAAACAAACCACAACAACAATGACAGCATTAACAACAAACAGCACCAGGAGCCCCGTGACCCCTTGTCGGCTGCAGGCAATTTCCCCTTTGGTGCAGTTCCGGTCACAGCCAGCAGGGGCGTTGGTGGCTCCTGGTGGGCAGGGCGGGTGCGGTGATTCCCCCGCAGCTGCAGGGGGCGCTGTGGCTCAAGCTCGGGGAGCGCACGGTAATGGCGGCTTTGTACAAGATGGGAAAGGATTGAAGAGAGGCTTTGCTTCACAACCCCCTGGGGTAGCTGATCCTGGTGCCCCAGCAGGACCCTCAGAAACAGAAAGCTGGGACAGCAGGATGTCTCAGCAGGCAGAGAGTGCAGGGCTACAGTGCAGTGAATGTTCAGAGCAGTGCTGACGGGGTGGCAGGGGCGGGGCAGCTGCGGCCCGGCTCTGAGCAGAGCAGAGAGAGGTGAGCTCAGGATCCCGGACACACGAGCAGAGGGTGATAGGTCCCTTTTTTAGAGAGGTGGGTGTTAAAAAGGTCCCAGTTCAGTGGCTGCTCTCACAAGCAAAGGCTTACCCCATGGCAGAAGAAGCAGATCTGGGCTGGGCTCTGACAGCAGCAGCAAAATCCCTTCCCCAAGCAGCAGCTCTGACCATCCCCCTCCAAAGCTGAGAGTAAGAGAGAGCAGCTGCCCCAGCCCTGTCTTTTACCTTCCCAAAGCTCAGGGTATTTCTGCCCCTCAGAGAGAAACTCCCAGATAAGAGAAGTGCCACTAGATGCTCTCTTCCCCTGAGCTTGGCCACTTTTTTGTTTTTTCTTAAGTACCCAGTTGTTAGTGTTTCCTAGCAACTTATGGGAAAAAGTTCTATAAGTAAAAAGGAACAAAAGGAAAGAAAACCTAACCCTCAACACACAATTTTCCAGTTTCAAATTCAAGCATTTAATCCCAATCTTGAAGCGGTCTCCAAAAATATTTAAGATTTTATCACAATTAATGGGAACATATGCAGTTTGTGAAGAGATTAAGTTTTCAGAACCTACTTATTACTATGGAATAATATAAATATCTTGAAATATATAAATTATTTTCCTCAATTAATAGGAAAAAATCCAAAAAATACAGCCAAACACTAAATTCCTTTCTTGGGTATTTTGAATAATCTCTGTAATTTTACTGAGAAAACAGCAGTGACATAAAAGAAATTAGAAAAACAAAGCATTACTTACTTTGCTTTCTTAGAATAAAGTTGTAGGACTATATCTAAAGACACTAGTCTTGTGGGTTTCTTCCTTTAATTCTTCATAGTAAATTTTAAATCACCTTTAACAATTCATGGTGTGTAGAATTTTAGTTGGTGTGGTAAATAGGAATATTTTATTCCTAGTTGAGTAAGCATAGATGTGAGGAAATACCAAAAACCTTTTTTTACACAACTGCGGTATACACTGAAGAAGCCATGCAATAAAATACCAATTGTTTCCTTCATTGTGTATTGAATAACAGTTTCCTTCCTGGTGTCAGTCTTACATATCCTTCAAAAATTTCATTAGGTGCTTGATTTGATCATTTACTCTTTGTAAAGAACACCATTGGTAGGTTTTTCTTACTTGATTTTATCTTTTGTTAAAACAAGTAGGCTCATTTTAAGCCACTAACTTAGTACAGAAAAGGACCATAATGAAAGACCCATTTAAAGCATAGTAATGCCTGCCTGATAAATCCCCTGAAGTCATCTGTGAAAATTCAGGATTGAATGAGGACATTTTTGTTGAATTTCTGAAGTGAACAATAACGGATCTGATAATATTTCTATCACTGGCATAGAAGCAAATATAAAATCATTGCTGACAAAATATGCAGATAGCACGAAGATTGACAGAGCGTAAAACAATGAACCATACAGGGCAGTCACACAGAATGAACTGGGTCACTGCTTAAGCTGAGTTCACTAAAACAAACCATGCTTTCCATCTGACAAACACAAGTCTGTCTACGAGACAGGAACACAGGTCATGCATACCCACACAAAGAAGAGTATTCTGGCTGGCTAGTGCATCGAAAAAAAGATGCTGGGGTCATGGTATACAAATAATTAAATGAGATACTACTGGAATGATGTGGTAAAATATTATATAATGAATCTTACTAGAAATTCATTGTCTTGGGTTATGTGACCAAAAAAATGTTTATTCTATTCCATCTGTTTAAACCCAGTTGGGAAGGTGTTTTTTCTTTATCTGTTGTAACTCCAGGAGGGAAGGGGCAACTGCCTTTCTGATAACAAGCCAGCTGTTAAAACCGGTTGGGGCATTGTTTCTTAGCTCTGTTCAGTCTTCCACTACCTCCCAAGCCAGCTGTTAAAACCAGGTGGGACATTCTTACCTCTTTCCACCCTCCCGAGGGATATCTTTGGTTAATGGGCTATTAAAGCTCACAAATGACATGACACATTACATCATCCTATTGTGAGATGCTCTACCCAGGGAAGAGGAGCCAAACCATTTCCACCTAGATAAAAAGGAGCCACAAGTGTTACCAGACAGCCAGTGCTCCCATGGGACTCCCGAAGGAAGACTGGACCCATCTCTGGACCCTTGGCTCCACAAGGACCATCTCTGCTTCCAACAGGACCACATCTGCCACTCCAGGAGGGCTTACTTTTGGACTGTTCCAACACCCTGACCAACAGGGTGTCAGGTTGTATTTCTGACCTTGTCAGGGTTTTCTAGGATTTCTTGTTTGTTTGTTTGTTTGCTTGCTTATTCTTCTGTACTACAACATTTTTTATTTTTATTTTTTTTAATATCCCTAGTAAAGAACTGCTATACCTATTCCCAAAATCTTTGCCTGACAGCCTTTATTTGCAAATTTAAAATAAATTGGAAAGGTGGGAGGGGCTTACATTCTCCATTCCAAGGGAGACTCCAGTCTTCCCTGGCAGATACTTGTCTATCAAAACCAAGACATTCATCTATAAGTTTCAAGAAAATACACAGAAGATCCCATGGGATAGCAACATGATGTTACTGCTGTGATGAAAGTAGCCTTCTGAGCAGGTACTGAATGTGCTCAGTTTATCAGTGAGAAACTAAACTATGCTGTCTTTATGAGCCTCTTGGAAGAAAATGCTATATTCTCACAGCCTCTTTATTTATCTGAAGCATGACCAGAATTGATTTCTGCTTCTGAAGCTGAACAAAGCAAAAATTTGGACAGCTAATTATTGTCAGAGATGTTGGCAGAGGTGATTTTGTCATAATTAGTTATTGGGGTTCAGTAGAGGGTAACAGTGTGTTACTCACACAATTCAAATCAATTGTTTGACATAGATAAGGTCAGAAAAAATATTGCAATAATCACATATTATCTAAAATAATGTATGGAAACCATTATTTAAATTACTGTGAATCTGACATCTTAGTATTTTCAAACTTGTTTAGAAATGCTGTTGAATTTCTAATAAGATCAATCTAAATCTAAATAAGATAAAATCACATTTGAAAAGGGAAAAATGTAAAAACTCAACGTGGAAGGAGATTAAATTTAATAAAGTATTTTTATTAAGGATTCTGAGTTTACAGAATTTTTAAAGGATGTTTGTAAATTTGATTGAACATTTCTAAGCACATTTATCAAGGAAAAGGGTTCAAGAAACATATTTCATATTTTAGGAGTTTGTTTTTGTTGTACACATTTCAGACTAGTTTAACAAGAGCAAGAATTCAGACAAGTAATTTAAGAGAAAGTGTTAAAATGGTACATTCTGATACCTTTGAAAAAATCATGTAAAACTAACACATTTTCAAAAATTTTGAATTTCTATTAGAAATATTTTTTGTTTTCCTTCATCACGGATTTACCATTTATAAGAAGTAATTGACACAAGATCAAAAAACCAAGTCCATCGGTTTTGCAGCTATAGATCATTACTGACCTGTGCTAGTTACAATTCACTATGAATTACAGCCTGAATTGTTCATTCTTTTTCAAACATAGACATGTAGTGACACTTAAATTTCGGAAGAGCAGTGAATAATAATTTAAGCATGATTAGTTGCACAACATGTGACAGGTTGACCATTGACTGGAGTAGTGCAGGAATGTTTTGGCTTGACACTGTGGAACACGTAAGTGTGCCTTCATGGCATCACTAAGGAGGAAAATATTAAGTTATCTCACATTTTCTTTTTATAGAAAAAAATTACTTTTTAAGTAGTTCAAATTGGTGCACACAAAGCTGCTCAGGCCTGTACTGTTGCATTGATATACAAGAAATTATGGGGAAGGATTGAAAGTTACTTTTAAAAAGGAGGACAATTTTGACAGCAATTCTAGGCCACTTAGGATTTGCAGATACAAAAGGAAAATAAGATCCTGTTTAAAAGATTTTCTTATTCACCATTAGTATAGGGTCACTTAAAATGTTAGGGAATGGAGATTTAATTGCAAGAAAAATGATTTATTCCATACTAGATCTATCTGCACTCTAATTAAATACTTGTGATAAAATAGATATTATATGTGAATGAGAGCAGAATAGGGCCAGAAATTTAAATGTTAAGATATGTATTTTCACTCTAGTCAATAGCATAATTTATTTTGAACTGTCTGGTTAGAAACACATTCAGTTATGCTAGTAGTCAGATAGCTATTTAAATTTTTCACATTCAATTTAAAATAGAAATCAAAAAATGTCTGCTTACAGAAGCTCTGTAGAAGAAATTGAGTCTCATTATGATCTTTTGAAATCAAATATCCTATGAGATAACTGCAAAGCAAAGTCTATCGCAAGGGCTTGTTGAGTGCATACAGCTCACCAATCAGTTCAAACATCAGATTTGATATCAAGATTCTTTTGAACTACCACTTACAATTTCTTCAGAGAAGAAAGCAAGTAGTTTTAAGAATAAATAAATAATAAAAAAATTAGTTCATTCATAAAAGCCTCATTTAGGGAAATGTCATCACAGTTTTAAGTATCTTATAAGTATCTTCAACATGAGTATAATTTTTGCAAATATGGTGTTTGGAAGCACATAAGTTTTTACAAGATATGACATCAGCCTCATTGATAAATGAGATTTCTTAACTCTAATGGCATAATATACAGTGATGAGAAAAGGGTGGAGGGAAAGTTAGTCAAATCTTCAGGGTGTTCTCTCTATTATGAAAGAGAACATTCAATGCATACTGAAATTGTACTGAATTACATAGTCACACTTTCTATCTCTTCTGTTGTTGAAGTCTTCAGCCTGTGTTTAACATGATTTTTGCTAGCATTATAAAGGAGGCAATGACAAAATGAAGTGAAGGTTAGTCTTGAACCTGGAGGTGTCAAGAGAGAGGGAAACACTGATGAATCCATCAATACCCAGTCAGTCTTATTGTATCATTAGGCATTAATTCCAAATCTGTGTTCTTAATGTTAGACAGGATATTCTTGACTTCCAAAAATGTACTGCTGAGGAATGAAAAAACAGATGGCAAGAAATAAGTAAAAAAGTTCCTTTCCATTTTCCAGGAACATCAAAATTGTTACTATTTTGACTGTGAATGGGCTTAGAACAATTAATGTCGACATGGCTGACACCTTCACCTTAATGAGTTCTTTTTCTCATGTATGGTCATCCTTTACTTAATGGCAAAACTTTCATTAACCATCAAGCTTGGTCTGAGGCTAGATCTGACACCAAGTACTAAATCTTTCAATAGCAGCTGGGATTTTGTAATCACTTGTTCCTATGCTTGTCCATTGCTGCCTAGCAATATCTAGACTTAAACTGTGAAATTTGTCTATTTTGTTGCAATTGTTGTCCTGTGGACGTCTTAGTGGTCCTTGACAATTTCCTGTGGATACCAAGAAGTCTGTTTCTTCCATTTCCATAGTGAAACAGCTGATAACATGCCATGCTACAAGCTGAAGTGAGCAGAGAGGGAGCCGCAGGGTAGCTGAAATAGCTTTTCATTCATGCCAAACATAGGACAAGAATTCTGAAACATATAAGAACAAGAAAATTATTTTATTTTTCCAACTTCATTTTTTAAATTTCCCTATTTGAGATAAAAAAATGTTTTTACTAATGGCTGATTGACTAAGCTTCTGGCAATGGCTATGAAGTCTCAAGGTTGCTTACATTTTAACCTTAGAGCACTTCTAAAGAGAATTATCTGTGCTGCCTTTATTAGAGGATCTCTGAAAGTGCTTTTATAAAACTGAAGTCAGTAGAAGTACAACTGAATTCACTCACTGGAGATGTAATTTTAACATCCAGCTGTGTCAGTTGTTTCTTCTGAGCTTTTAAATAATCATTTTCCTTTTTGGGAATTGTTTTCACATATAAAATATCTGGGATCTAAAGGAAAAAAATAATGATGCACGAGTAAGAGGATTACTACATACCTAGTCAGAAGGAGAAATAACTGAGAGAAAATGTCAATCCTCTGTATAGCTGAAGGAGCCTTGGACTCACCAGTGAAGTCAACCCTAGTTCCAAGGATTCTCCATTCTTTACATTTTTCCCTATGAATTAATAATTTTGATACCTCTTTTATAACCTTTAAACCTCTCCTGCTGTAGAAAACCATTCTTATTAACAAATAGTCTGAAGTGAAATTAGGCCAAGCATAGTTTTGAAACAGTGTCATTAGAGATGAGTTTAAAGCTAAAGGTAATCCTGGTATTGCAAAACTACAACCAATCCCATTTTCAAATGAGATGTTAATATCTCTCATGTTCTTTGAAGCCCTATAATGTTCAACCAAAGTTCAAATAGCTCAAAAGTGTCAAAGAATCCAACTTTTTTATCTATCCTCTTAGGAAGAGCTATCTGCCTTCCTCATTAGTTCCTTTTAATTAGCAGTAGCATATGGTGCATATCCTGTATCTTGGAAATCCATCATAGGAATACTAACAGAAATCTTATATCTGTATCTCCTCTGTCCTTCTTTTTATATGTTTGGTTGTACCTGAATAAAGATGTGCAAGATACATGTGCATCACTATTAATATACAATTATTTTGAAGACATAATGCAGAGGTATAAATACTTCTCTGAGCTGTAAACTATAAATCCAGATTCTAAAATCAGCCTTATAGTATTAATTTATATTGATTTTTTATAAGTAATGATACTTTTGAAAGACTTTGTTCCACTGTACTTTAGACTAATTTTTGACTGGATGTGAATAACTTCCATTTATAGGACAGGGTAACTTATCTCAGCAAGACATCTCAAGGTGCTTTAAAAGAGATGTACAATAATTAATAACACAGCTTGCAGTGCCAAGCTAATAATGGGAAGCAAAGAGAAAAACAAGTCAGTTTTCAGTTTTGATTTAAAGCACTCTGACATTCATGGCATTTCTTGGCGGAGAGTTTTAAGCTGGGGCTTTTCGATATCTGAAACAGCAGCAGCCCAATATAGCATGTAGTGAGATCTTAGCAGGACAAGTACAGCACCTTGATATGACCTAGTTGTAAAATATGTGAGTTTTAGAAGAAAATTATATGGGAGGGGGTTTTGGGGGTTTTGTTTTTAGGTGACTGGTTGATTGGGATATTTTTTTTTCCTATCTGAGCCGGTGTGATTCTTAGAAAAGGACCATTAAACCAAGATTGTTTGGAAATTAGTAAGACAAACATCTGTCACATTTTTTGAAGACAAAATTTGAGTTATCTGCTACAGATCTCCAGTCAGAATTCTACAAACATTATTTTATTTTGTACAAGTGTGAAGGATGTGTTCATCTGTGCATGGAACAATTGTGTGAGGAAAGGGGATTCTAAAATAACTCTAAAGAATCCTGTCTACCTTCAGCATTGTATATTCCAGTCTTCTCAATATATGGAATATTTTGGAATTCTTCATGGACACTTTATCATAAACATAAAGTCTTTCTGATGAAAATCATTGAGAAGTATCAATACAAGAGTAGACATTTCCCTAAAATTTCTCCAACAGAGAAACTTAGAAAAGTAACTGTCCAGAGGCGATTGACTCTTCCTAGTGACTACATTTACTGTATGTAAATACTCTTCCTATTGACTACAAATACTGTAGGCATATTTATGAGGCACCTAAATTTATGACATTTGATAAGATGGCACAGGTGAAAGATCTGCCTACTACATCTAATCCTGTGCCCTCTCCCTAATAGTATCTAATAACAAATATTCAGATAAATATTATAATGAGCAGTCTATATCTGATGGACCATCTCAACTTCTGAAGATGGTGATTCCTATATGAACATCTAGATCATAAAATTTGATAGCCATTTCTATATTTATAATAATTAAAACTCCACACCATCTCATGCATTTTAAATAAATTCATGTTTTTATAATTTGCATCTTTTTCCTATGTGTTAACTAATTTAATTACAATTGGAGTGGAAAAAAACACTATTTTGATTTGCTTTCAGTCTGTCAAATTAAGCTTAATGCAATCTTTCTAAGGAATGATGTCATGAATTACTATTCTTTATTTGTAAATACATAATTCATAATTCTATAATCTTTCTAATGCGTTTCCCCACATCCATCAGTTCTTCTAGCTGCTTATTTATATTCTCAGATGCAGATATCAGATACGTTAATTTATTCTTCTTTCCCTCTTCTGTAACCTTTTTTTCAGTTTAGAATATCTTCTATGAATTTAGTGGGAAGACTGGAATTTATTTGATTTTCAAGACACAAGTCTAACATGGAACTATGGAGTGGAAAACCTCTGTCTTTCTTCCTTTTAATAATAATTTATAATACTGTGATGTATTGATCCCACCTGACAACTAAGCATCCACTCAGTCACTTGCTTACTCCCTCTCAATGGGCTACAGGAGAAAATAAAAAAGACAAAAAGTGAGAAAAACTTGCAGATCAAGGTAAAGAAAGCTTAAAAAATAAAGCAAAGTTTCAAACAAAGCAAAATGAAGAATTAATTCCTTATGTTCTTTTGGTAGAGAGATGTCCAACCAGTTCATGGGAAGCAAGACCTCATCACATGCCACTACATTGGGAAGTGACATGGGAAGACAAATAATATAACTGAAAGCTACCCCTATCCTCCTCTTTTTTCTGAACTTTTATCACTGAGAACATCATACGTAATGGAATATGCTTTTGGTCAGTTGGGGTCAGCTGTTCTGGGTTTGTCTTTTTCCAAATTCTTGATCACTCCCCTAGCCTATTCACTGGGGTGGCAGAGTAGAAGTTCAAATGGAAATAAAACAAAAACAAACAAACAAACAAAAAACCTCAGTTCTATGCAAGAACTGTTCAGCCACAGTCAAAACAATATCTTTTTTCATCACAAATCTGAAATGCGGCACCATATGGCCTGCTACGAAGAAAATTAAGTCCGTTCCTGCCGGAGCCAGTACAGACATGCTTGGGTTTATGGCCTCCACCCTACTCTGTTCAGAAGATTATGTAGGATGACTCTAAGACCCTTTCCTCGAATTGTGAAAATTAATTAACAACATATCACTATACATATGTGACTATATTTGCTTCTCCTCTTCATATCTGCTTTGTGTATAAAATATTGAATTGAACTCATCAATCAGTTTTTCAAACTTCTAAGCTTCTTTCAAAAACTTTACTAGCATTTTAGTTTTCATTACTCTAATTGTATCAGTAAATCTTGTTGCCTTGGGATTTTTTCCCCTTCCTTTTCCATAAACTTTATAAACTTGTTAACAAATTCATACTACTTTTTGGACAACTTTACTGAACCTTTTCTCCACTATAAAAGTGTCAATTCATTTGTCTTTTACCTTTTGAATATATTTTATTTATTGAAAGACATTTTCCCTTTTCTGTGACTGTTAATTTAATTAATTTATTAACAGGACAACTAGTTTTTATTGGTTTTGTTTTGGGGTGTTTGTTTGTTTCTTTTCTTTCAACAGATCTATATATGGTATGGCTGTATCTGCCCTTACATATTGTCTTCAGCATATCTTGTGGTGTTCCAGACCATTTTGAACTACACCACAGTTTTTAGACAGCCTGAAGTACTGAACCTAAAGTTCTGAACCTAAAGTTCATTCTCTGTAGGCAGCAGTACAGGAGGAGAACACACAAAAGTTCTTGGTACTGTGATTTTTCCCCAGTGGAATTGTGAGCATGCCATCTGGTCATGCACCTTGGGATCCTACAGTAGCTCACCCTGTTTGATCAGGGCAGTTGTACAAGTTGATCTGCAAAGGTGCCTTCTAACCTCAGCTTTTATGTGACTGATACACTGTGCATAAGGTCCTAGAAAACTGGAAGTGTTTCTAGACAAGTAATACAGGATCACTGAATGGATCATTTTTCCTCTTTCACTTGACAACTTCTTAAAAGGTTTCTGAGGCAGTAATTATTTGTGAGTGTTTTATTCTTCTCCAAATAGACTATACGTATAAACAAAAACCTGTACTTATATTTCTGCTATGATTCCAAACATTGTATCTGAAAGTTGATTACAAGTTTAGGTTTGTTCTCTGATTCCTGTGTCTTGTATTTTAACTCTGATTACATTACCTGCTGCATTTCTTCTGCCCTATGATTCCTCAGTCTAGTCAAGGCCTTTCTAAAAAAAGTAACATTAAGATTAGGGCCTTCCATTCTTCTGTGGAAGAGTACTTAGGGTGACAGACACTACATTTAAATGTTGAGTCATTTTAAATGTATCTTCTTTTAGAACTATTGTGTAAACAATCTCTGGCCCAGACAATGTGTTTCTTTTTTATTAATTTTGTTTTAAAGATGCTGCTATTGATATAATTGAGAAAGTTTTTGACACTTATCTTCATAAAGATGAATCTTCAGCTTTAAGGGATAAGATATGAATTGATATGATTGATATGATTCAAGGGATATGATTCAGCTCTCTGATCCTACTTCTAGTGTGGTCGAAGAAAATTTTATCCCAGACCATTTTTACTGTATGGCTTGTCCCATATGTCTTAGTATTTAAGTTAAAAAGTTTATTCTCTGTCCACTTCATTTTATATGCATTGTTTATTATTTTGAATTATATTTTTTTTATTCTGCAAGACTACATGTTGCTGTTCAGTTTGTTTGTTTTTCCATTTGACTTGGCCTATTTTGTTGTTTAGTGATACTCTTGCTCAAAGTCTTTAACATGCTAAATTTCAAATTAGTTATTACTACAGTGTAATTTGATGAGGAAAATTTATCCTTTCCACAAAGGAACTGAATTTGAATACTTTAAAGCTATTAGCACACTGAACATTGGATTCATCCTTGTGCTGTTAAGAGTTAGATCAAAATGTGCTTTTCCTCTTGCTAATCGTCTAGTGATTTGCTCAAATAAGCATGATCCTTAAATGTCCAGTTTCTTTAGCAGTAGTGTTTTTCTCTCTATACAGGTCAAGAGTTAAGGACTGTCTTCTGTATGTCTGTGGGTTTTATGACACAATAGCAAGAAAAAAATCTATCCCACATACTGATAGTCATAATTCAACACTGTAGTGTTGCAACACAATTTTGGTTATCAAGGTGATATTCACCTCTCATTACCCCTGTTGTACAATGTTTATCGTGCATTCTGAGACAGTTGTCTTTATTGTTTCTAATGGCAACAATGAGAAAAAGATATAATTCCCAAGAATACTTCACCTTCCTTGAAATGGGAAGATGGATTTTGTGAAGTTCTTACTGTCTCCCTATTGTATCATAGACTGCATAGATTAATAGTTTGGATTTTCTAGTCCTAAATTTTAACCTCAGATTTAAGTATCTGAATTTGGGAGACAGACATCCCTTCACTGGGGAACAACTTTTCTTACTACAGTCGCATTGATTACAAGGAGTCATTAATAGCTCGCAACAAATGAGACATCAGTCATTCTGGCCACAATCCAACAATGTAATTAAGACCATGTTTAGCATTAATCAATGGAACTGACTTCAGAGAAGCTACTCACAAACTTAATGTTAATTAGGCATTTAAATATACAGGAAATCAAGGGTTAGAAAAAAGTAAAATCTAGACTTCAGAAATTCAGTAGACAGTACCAAGGAAATGTAAGAACATAGCACAGCTAATTATTAAAAGTTGAAAATTAAAAAAAAACCCAACCACCTTCCCAGATAACATAGTGTCAGATTCAATGTTGGGAATAATAATTTTAAATGCTCAAGGATAAATAATTGCTGTTGGAAAATTAGAAAAACAAACAGATATAATGTGATCTTCATGGAGGCTCTGCAAAGGCAAACATCCATGTCTCATGCTGCATGATAAAAGGGACACTAAGAGGGTATCTGTGAGATATGACCCCCACTCCTCAATAGAATTTTTAAAAATTTAATAAAGAACAGTAGAAACAAAAACAATAAAGCAAAAGTAACAGTAACAGCAGTGGGAGTGTAGCTGTAGCCAGAGGCACACCAGCTAACCATAGCAACTCTTCTTATATACCCTTTCTATTGCACTGGTCAAATACATATTTATAAACAATTATACATATTCAAATATATCTTTGAACTCATTTACATGTTCCAGGAACTTTTTAACATGGCCTCTCCTCTGATCCCCCCTTTTAGAGCATTTTCCATAACCTTGGATGTGGTTTTGAGGGTGGTGTGTCACCTCCTGACAACAGCCCCCTGTTCTGTGGTTTCAGCAGGTGACAGTGGTTGATAGTCCAAGTGTCAGTAGGACACCTGTTCCTCAAATATTATCTGACCATGCAGACAGTTTAGATATTTCAGCAATTGCAAGTTAACCACAAGTACTCTAAATCAACATCAGCTACTTCACAAATGTGTCTGGTTTATTTAAATTATTGGCAGTTAGTTATAAAAAAAAGCATTAGTTATTATTTCACAACTATAGATACTTCTGCAAAAGTTAACATTATATTACAATGCACAACACATAGCATCCACTTTGATATTTGTGAAAGCCAAAATTATAATATGTGTTTATCACAATATCATTGAATTGATAGTAGATGAAGACTCACAAGTTGCTGCCTTTTGTTAAAAAAAAAGGAAAAGAAACATGGAATCCTGATGGAAACAAAATTGGATGGGAGCCAGCAATGAGTCCTTGCAGCACATAAAGACAAAAGCATCCTAGGATGCATCATAAAATCTTTGCCAACAGTTGAAGGAGGATTCTTCCTCTCTAGTCAGTGCTGCTGACAGCAGACTTGGACTGCTATGTCCATATCTTGGTTCCCCAGTACTGGCAAAGCATTGAAAAACTGGAGAATGTCCAGTGCAGGACTACCAATATAATCAGGTTTTGGAACAACAATAATATGAAGGGAGGCTGAGGAAAAAGGATATGTTTATCCTGAAGAAGAGAAGGCTCAGAGGCAGACTTATTGTTGTCTACAACTTCTTAAAGATAGAATATAGAGAAGTTAGATTCAGATTATACTGAGGAAGAATGCAAAACAACAAAACTAAGTTGGAACAGGGAAATATCAAACAGGGGAGCAAGCAACCAGAAATTCCAAAGAATCTCCATCTTTGGAGATATTTAAGACGCAAATGGTTGAGACCATAAGCAACCTTCTGTAATTGTGGCATAGCTCTTCTTGAGCAAGGAGTCTGTCTAGATGACCTGGAAATTTTCTGTTCAAACTTCAACTATTTTGACTGTACCCTCTTATTTGCATAAATGAAGTTATAATTTTGAAGTAGTAGTTCAGTAAAAGTCTTTGGATTAATAATTTATGACTGGACATAGTATATTTCTTGATGATGTAGCTATCACTGTCTATGCAAGAATAACAGATAGTGCCATATTGGCTTCCTTTATAGTACTGACTACCCAGAACAACTCTAAATATATGGGAAGAATTGACATTAAGGTATATGAGAATTAAAATCTCTCCATGGGAGACATGAGCAGCCAGTAGGTAGAAGGAACATTTTTTAAAAGTTGTTAATTATTGGAGGGAGGAAAAGAAAAATGATATGACCTTCTCTTTGACCATGTAGAGATTTTACTGTAACAACTGAATCAACTGAGCAGTAGGTGCATATTGATTGCATAAGACAAGGGATGAAATAAGGATATATCACTTGGAAAAATGTTAGCTCCAAAAATTGGAATAGTTAGTAATCCTGGGCTTCAGGATGTGAATGGTGACAACAGAAATGGACGCTAGACAAAAGAGATTGAACTGACACATGTATACATTTCTCCTTACAATATAAGCACACAACAAAAATACCATGCAACAGACTTGTTTCATTCTGGGCATGAAGCCACATTAGATCTAATTCCAAATCTACCATTAACATCTTCAGACTAAGCATTTTTACTGCTGTAGATATTTTGAATTATGGATGTATTTGCTAAGGGATGTCAGAGGGAAATTAAATACAACTGTCCTTGGCAGTGACTAATATGCTATTGTTTCTGTTTTGGCATGACTTGTTTTGGTTAACCTTTTTTTCATATTTTGTTATTTCTTCAATAATCAAAAGATAAAGCAGTTTTGAAATTAACTCTTGAACTTAAGACATGAAGTAGCTTAAAAAAGAGAATCCCCCCATAAACCTGGATCAACATGAAGACAAATTCAAATGAAACCTTTGTCAGAAGCAACTTCTATCAGCAAGTTAAGGATGCAGAAATATTATATTCCCCCACGTTCGCTTAATTGTGAAGGATTAGATGAAAGAGCACATAGAAAGCCACTTACAAGTTTCTTTTTTCCTCAGAAAGTGTGGCCATGTGTCCTTGTCAAATTCTTTAATAAGATGTGTATGAAGATTTAGTATATGAAAACTACAAAACATGAAGTCTGGGAAGATCACCGATATGTGAACAAACCTCAAGCAGTATTGTTGCTCACGGTGCCTTCTGGTAGTCATAGTGATTACAGGTTTTAGGAAAAAATCCTTAAACATGATGATTTATGAGTACACATAATTAATAAGAGAGATTATTCCTGAATTATTCCTGAAATTATTGCTGAATTATACCTCAGTAATTACGTTGCCTTTTATAAGTAATATATTATTTGTATTTGTGAAGATTTAATGAGCAAGATTTAAGTTGATGTTACTGCCTATGTCAGAGCTGACACTTTTGTATTTTTCATTATTATATTCTAAAATAAATATTAATCAAAGTAAAAAGTATTGTCTAAATTAAATTTAGCCTATTGATTACTTTTTAAAAAAATAATTTTTTCATTAACATCATGTCCTTTTTTGGACATTTGACAATTTAATAATTAATTCTAGAGAGAGATAAAGGACTTAAATATTTGACACTAACCTAGTCTCTAAAATAATTTCTAAGATTTAAGGGTTCAGTTGAGATGGCATTTATTTTAAAATAACATAAAATTGTTTTAGAGGCAGTAGCTCACTTCCTTGATCCAACATTGCAGGTCTGTGAGTTATTTCTCAGTAACTTTGACTGACCATTTAGTTACCTGGCTAACTGGTCATAAACTACTTAGCGCTGTTAACAGTTGTCCCTAAATACTATGTTAGGACATGGAAAGACTTATATGGAGAGGCATATCGGAAAATAAGTCCCCTCCTAATATTATACTGATACAATTTCTTGAATTAATCTTCCTTCATCACTCCCTTAATGCTGTGTTTCTTTTAAATGAAATGATTTTGTTACTGGGTTTTTTTGAGGGTTTTTTTGGGTATTTTTTCATGATGATTCAACTTTAGGTGTTCACTTTAAAATCTCAAGGGTTTGTACCATAAAGACTAACACATGATAAAAATTACAGAACCACAGAATTGCTACATGGATTGGAATACATTCTCAAAGAGGAACAACTCCCCTGCTTAGAGCAAGGCCAGGTAAAGCAGGATGCTCAGGACCATGTCTAATCAGTTCATATTTCCATGAATGAAAAAAGGTGTTCTCAGTGTCCTCTTTAGAAAGTAGCCATTTGTTAAAAATTTTTCAAAATTAGTTCAGGAAAATAAAAAGGCTTGAATTTTGTAGCATCAATTTGTAACTACTAATTTCTTCATATATCTCTTTTTAAATAGGAAAAAAATACTTAAGTCTCAACATTTTCTCCCTTTTCAGAGAAGAAAAGATAACCTCTGCCAGAGATTTTTTTTTTTTAATATAACCTACTAAGATTTTAAGAGAGGAAAATCGTCACTTTAAGAAGTGTAATCTATTGCACAAATCATTTTACCCTTTTCAGTTCCTCTCAGTTTTTCAACATAAATTTATAAAGACAAAAAAAACAAAATTATATTCAGAATTTGAAATCTAACAATACCTACACCATAGTACAAAGGTAAAATCTCTGCACTTATTCTGCTTACTTACTTCCTATTTTAGATTCAAGAGTAGTGTTAGCCAACACTGTCTTAAAACCTCTCAGCTGTATAGAAAAAATTGATGGGGTTTGTTTTTTTTTTCAATCCCAACTATTTTGAAACTCTGAGGAAAGGTTTAGAAATCATGGATGGGAGTGAGGGCCTGACTGCCTTTGTCTAGTTCATTTACCTTTAGTTTTTTACTGTTAAACATTGCCAGAGACTGAAATAGTTTGTACCTCAAACACTGTTTTAAAATTTTGCTTGTTATTAAAAAAATGTATAAAGAAGCTACAATCAAAGAAGCTTACCTGAAGGTACCTGACTGGGACTTTGGATTGAAAGTCAAACTGCTGAGATTAAATAAAGGGAAAATCCATTCTTCAATCACCTGAAACAAACAAGTAAAAGAATGTGAAGCACAGCAGACATGCTAAGAATCACCTTCAGCTTGCTTTGGGGTAGGGGAGGCGGTAGCCCACAGATCATTTGCTGGGAGCAGGTTTGCACAGATTTCCCTCCCAGCTGAGGTGGGGAGAGGAAGTTGGGGTGTGTTGTAACCTCTGCTCTGGGGCAGTGAACCCATCCTTCCTTACACAAACTGGCTATGGAACCCCAAACCCTAAGAAAGCCACGTCCGAGGGACATTCACATGAGAGGCAGCTGAGGGGATGCCTTAATCCATCAAAGGCCCCCCAAAGTGGCCCCAGATTAATTTCTGAGGCCTTGCACCACAGGACTGCATGTGGTGCTACAAATCTGGAGTATAAGAGACAATGGCAAAGGTCCCCCACTCCCAGGGAGGCGCCTGGAATTTCCTATCTGGCCTGAGCATATACTAAGCCATCAGAGTCTATGCTTTTTGGGGAGACATTCACCATCAAGAAGACCAGCTGGAGAGGATCAACAGAACATCGTTGGCATCCACAGAGTGGTGATATTTTCCTTATTCTGTCTCTGTCAACTGCCTTTTCTTTCCCCCACCTATTTTCTATTTCTTTCTTTCCCTCTCTCTCTCTCTCATATTTACTATCAAATAAACCCCACACTATTGTCACTGGCATATGGTCTTGTTTGCATCTTAATTCAGGCAGAGGCATTTCTAAGAACTTTAGTAACCAGATCATGACAGACATAGATGATACAGACCAGTCCTTCTCACAGGACCTACTGAAACCCTTTCCACTATTTGTGAATGTTTCTCTCATCTTCCTGTATGATGCTTTGATTTAAGTTGTAGCAGTAGATTATCTCAGTCTTCTGTTTCTCAAGCAACTGGAAAGAGAAAAGGGAAACAACGATAATACAAGAAGAGAAATACAAATGCAAGAAGCCAGGAAATCTGTCAAAGTGCTATGAAGTTCATTTTTATAGTTGTAATTAGGAAGAGGGACCATCTATCTTGCCTAAATTTGACTCCCATTGAGTACAGCAGAGGGTTACTGGAAGTGTGAGATAGTGATGAGTTTTTTGGTTTGCAGCTAATTCTAAAAAACTCACCAATTTGTCCTCTGGCACAAATACATGTTCATCAGAAAAGACCATCCATCCATCACTGATTTTCAGAACAGTCTCTCTTATGTAGGCATGAACTTGTTATGTTTTTTATTTTAGGTATATTAAATTGCATTTTCTTTGAATGGACTTAGCTTACCAAATGATCTGATTATCTCTCTTTGATTTGTTCTTATTATTATTCTTCTCTGTATCAGCCCCTTTTACATGTACAAGTGTTATCAGTAATGATTTATAATTCTGTCCAATTTTTCAATTAACTGCAGTGCAGATAGCCAGAACACAACTGAAAAGTCTCCACCTGGTGATGATCCTTTTTGGATAAATAGTTATTTAGATAAATTCTTATATTCCCATTAACTGTTCTAAATAGTTTTAAATGAACAATTTTTTTTTCCCCGGGCAGTGCTATTAATCAATCAAATCAGTATATGTCAGCCACCTGCTTATGACAAATAGTACTGATCTACAATGTATCTGCATAATTTCTTTGCTAACAAATCTGTAATCTCATCAATGAGGAAAATTAGACATTTTTGTGGATTTTTTTAGCTTGAAACCTAAACTGGGTGGTAGTAGTTACACTCATATTTTTAAACTCTGTCAGACAAAGGGTCTCAGCTAACAAATTCAAGTTGTTTTCTCATTCCTTCCTCATTAAGCAAAATACAGTCATCTGGCAGCATTGGTTACCCTGACTCATAATTGTATGCATATGATCCTTCATAAAACTACCTCAAAAATCCACTTACTGGTGTTTTCCTTTTCATTATTTTGGCTGCACTGTTCTTTCCAGAAGAATACCTTTTGACTGCAGAGAGTTATGATGCAGCACAAGACAGACTGTGTGTTTGTCTTGTTGGGCAAGGAACAATGAAGCAGTCAGGGTCTCTCAGGACAGGATTTGGCAGCCAGGTGCAGGGCAGCTGAGGAGCACTGGCACAGTTCCCATCCCAGCTCTGGGCATAAGTCACCTCCCTGGGATGTGGACCAGCTGAGGCCCAGGCTGGGATGTGGGCCTGTGAATTGGGGTGGGGATCAGACCTGGAGCAGGGACTCATGGTCCCTGCACACAGGATGGCCTGGCAGGGCCATGGAAATGGGGACAGGAGCAGGCCAATTTGATACCTGGTGATGGGGTGATGGGAGGGGTATGTCAGCCTAAAGGTGAAGCTTTAGATCCATATTAGCAGCACTATAGACAAGCAAAGGCAGGAAAGATGTGCCAAGTAACGGAAGAGGGCTTCTGGAAAGACTTTTTCCATACCTTTATGGACAAACCTTCATGCCAGTATCAGGTCAGAAGGTTGTGTTTTTTTACCCAAATCCAAAGGGAGGAAACTTGAGCCCTGATGCAAATTCTTCTCTTAGCCACATTCACACAGCAGCACTATCTATCAAAGAGATGCTCCTGCTTCAGTTCTGGGATGTCAGTAAAAGAGACTGAATTTTTAAGAGGAAGGGAGGTGGAAAAAATGTGCCCGTGGGAATGAATGGCTGTAAGCAAAGGCAATCAGTTCTGCTAATAGGACAAAGCCCTCTCAGAACTACTTTAATTTCCCCATGTGTATTTCCTAGCAGGACTACAGGACTTTCTTATCAGAGCCGAGATATGTGGTGAAACTCTATATAGCTGAGAATAGGGGATAACATAGTCCTGTAATTATTTTGAGAAAATTTATCAAGTATGTCAAATATTTCCATTATACGATAAAAATGGGAGCTATCAATGAATATATGGACAGAAAAACATTTTATATTTAATTATCTAATTTGTTATGACATTAGAATGTAAAAATAAATAACTAAATAAAATCCAAAATTGCTTTTATTTGTTGGAATATTTTCCAAACGATAAAAGATTTGGAGAAACTTCCATGTCTCTTTTTCTTACGAAAACAGATGTTTTGCTGTGAAGTTATTTAAAATGTATCTAGTATCATATTATTGATGAATTTCATCATCATATCTTCACTCTCATAGAAAATTCCTCACTTCACTTGTTTGAGATGCACAAACTCGTTGCTATAATAATTAAATTCTGTGCATTGGCAGGTTCTCTGGCAAATAATTCCATGTGATAATTTGCAGAGAATCTAAAATGACAACCAAGTCACGTTCTTTTTTGTCAGAACTTCAGAACTGCAGCTCTGCCAGTGTAATCATACAGACAATGAACACACATGCAAATAAAAAACTATATCCACTCAAACTGCTTTAGTTTTTTTTAACATGTTTCTTTCTGCCTTTAAGGAATGTGAATTCATAACTGTACTGGAACTTTCTATAAGACTGTACAAATTTTTTACATAGATTGTCATGATCATGATTAATTTTTACATTTAGGAAATTTGATTGGTCTCCCTTGTCAATAATGTTATTTGATCAAGAGTCCATTTGCTTTAAGGGTAATTATGATGAAACTGGCTTTCACTCATCTCCTCTTACCTTAGGCAACAATAAGACTGCTTTATTTATAATTTTTACTAATTTTACTGGGTGTTGAAACACTGCTGAAATAGAGAGCACCCTTTGGCATTATTTCCTTAGCTCTGTGTCAAAATGCTGAACAGCACTTGCAAACCAATTTGTATTCTAATTATTCAACTTGGGAACGACCTTGTAAGGTTGATATCTTGCCAGTATTTTAAAGGATTTATGTAAACACTTTCCACATATGAAGCTGGAGAAAACTACGCAGTGGGTAAAAAAAGCTTCTTGTATATACATGAAGGCAAATTAACCTCCTAAGTGTCTCAATTAAATGGAATAGCTGTTTCACAGAACTGTTTAATTTTTTATGTATAAAAAAAAATAAAAAAATAAAAATAATGAAATAGAGAACTCTTTTGTTGGTGCTACTTTTTAAATCTGGACAAAAATATTTTTTTCTGTTTCATGAAAGCTTCACTTAAACAATTTGACAGATGGTAAGTGATTTACATGTGTGTTCTCTGTATTATTGTATTCTTCTTTGAGTGTAAGTGGATAACATGGATTTTCTGGAAGAAAAGAGACTGCTTCTGTCCTGGGGAGTAACTATGCCTGTGAGTAAGAGAAAGCACCACAGATTCCACAATATGGCAGTAACAATGAAGAAGAGCCCCTGCAAGAAAATGCTAGACTGCAGCTGAAAACAGTGCTGATGAGATCAGGAAACAGAAAGTAAAGAATCAGAAGAAATGGAGGAAATCCTCTTATGAGCAAGAATTACAGTTAGCTCCCAAAAAGTCCCTGAGCTGACTGAAAGAAACTGAAATTAGAGATGTAAAAACACAATAGGCAGGATATGGACTGTTTTCAAGCCCTTATTTATTTTCTTTTGTTTTGCTTTGTTTTGTTCCATCTCTGTGCTGTCCTTCTTGGTCATTTCAGGATTTGTTATTTAAAATAGAAATTTTCTGCATCACTTTTTTTTTCTTTTTTTTTTCTTTCAACCAGTAGCTGATTGCTATTGCTAAAATTGTACTTACTAACTGGATTTTCTCTCCATCTTTCTGACCCTTATCCTTGGATTCTCTTAAAAAATTTTCTTATTGATTTTCATCTCCTCATGCTCTGGCCTGAACCTGAACAGACAGTTTAGAACAGGGGCTAGATCTGCTCCAGCAAAATCTGAAAATTTGAAAGAAGATTTCATTAGACAAAGTAAATTCATTATATTGCATTGAAAGGCCCTAACAAATTTCAGATTTTCTATTTTTAGAAGGCATTTGTGGCTACAAATAAGTTAATGCAAGTGATTGACTATGAATGTGATTTCAACTAAGAAAGTTGAGCTGGAAGGAAAAGGAATAAAAGCAGATAAATTTAGCACTGGTGCATTATTTTTATTCTTAGAAATACAGAAGCTGACTGATGGGCCCCAGGAGTGAAAGTCAAGAGCAGGACTTGTTCACCTTCCTACAATAACCTGAAAATCATTTAAATTAAATGTACTTGCCCCCACTCTTGTCAAAAGTGAAACAAACATTCCCTCTGACACATTCACAGGTGATTAATATTGTGTGGTTTATAGACAACAAATTTATACTAGCTAAAGTTTCAATGAGTAAGTGTATTTGTACTATTTTTAAAAGAAAGGGGAAAGGTCTCTTAATTTTTGAAGTATCATTAACAGTCCACGTTTTCGTATTGGTAACATGCTGAACCTTTTGAAAAATTGAAGTGTTATGCAAGTACTGTGGTATCAACTGTCAAAGTGGAAAACATTTTTTTTTTAAAAAAGAGATTAATCTTTTTTTTTAATTAGTTATGTTGAAGCATCTAAATATATATGTGTTTGTGCAGTTATAAAATATATGTGCAACTTAAATATTGAGTTATTTATTACATTATAGGATGCTCAAATTACACTCAAAGTGGCAGTTTGCAGGAGGCAGGTGTGCACACCATGTTCTTGAAACTGAATCATGTTGCTCTCAAGTTAACTGACAAATGCTGGCATTTTATCTCAAAACAGATGAAATAGAGAGAGGAAATATTTTTGTGTCATTTTTAAGGATATAATCAAGGAGATATAAGATGCTCCCCGAGTGTCTGCTGGATATGAGAAAATACAGATGTACCAGGGTATGTAAGAGAAGGACTTGCTTCAGGTCCTGCTAAGTTCCAGGTCAGAAGGCTCAGGCTTTCAGAGATGAGGAAGGACAGCACATTGACCCAAAACATCTTGGTGGGTCCCCTGCTTCTGGGAACTCGCATTGATCACAAAATACAAAACCATTAACACAAGAGATCAGACAGTACAGGCTGTTTTAGCCTTAGGAAGATGATTAATTTAACCTTCGTGACTTTCGTGTTCAAGGACTAACTATCAAGATACCTTCATTTCATTTCATACCTTCATTTTCATACTTCAAATTTAACATATTTTATACTGTAGTATATGTCTTCAGCTAGTTCTTTTAGAATATAAAAAATGCACAAGAGTATCTATATTTAAAAAGAGATTAATCAAAATTTTAAATCAAAATTTTATAGAGCTTATTAACTACACATAATAGAAAACCATCCGAGAGGAAGCAACCATTTCTTCTTCCAGAGTTCTTAACCAGTAATTATAATAATTTTTTAGCCTGTATCTTTAAAAGAACACTTTTATTAAAACTTAGAAGCTATCCACCACAATAAGTTTATCACTACCCTCGTTTAAACTCATAATTTACTAAAAGGTTTCTATTGTAACATTATATGTAACAAAAATTTGCAACAAGAATCTAATAAAATTATCTTTATTCTGCTTATTTTGTAAGTTCTCAGGGCAGTTTGGAGGGAAGTGCTCCTTCAGAATCACCTCAGAGGAAAATTATGTTGCATCTTTACTATCAAAATTTCAGCTCAGTCAATTTAGGAATTTCCATTTTATTAAAATATTGCAGGTGCATACTTTAATTGTATTTTTACTCCTAGATTTCAAAATTGGTAACTTCCAGGTTACATTATTTAGACCTCCCCCTTTATGGATAAATTTAAATTAAATTGATTTCTGTCTACTTTCTAACTTTTTGAGATCAACACCAACACCTGGTCCCTTGTGTGTTGCTGTATCATTCATGATTTTATTGCACTAAGTCTCATACCTATTTATTTACAGCATTCCAGTCACAGCATGTGGCTGAATTTAAAATTTTTGTACTGTTTGGGAAGATATAAGAAGAAAAATAAGAGAAGTAAATATTTAAACAGAATATACCTCATCTAAGGAAAATTTGTGCTGCATACATAAAATACTACCTTTTCATGTTTATTCAGAGCCAGGACAATTTATTATCAATTTGCTTTAAATCAACGACTCAATGATTTCAATCTGTGTGCTGAATTAGTAATTTTGTATCTCATTTGTAAGTTTCTGACAAATTGGGTGGAATGGTCAACCTGTGTCTGTTGTTGATATCTGAGAGGGGGATAGGGCTTTCCTATGTCAGATTAATATGAACACAGATATGCTGTATGTGGCAAAACAATCTCCCTTGTCTGGATGTTAGTTTTCATGAGATCTAATTTCAACTCCTTTGTATCTTGCATCTTATTTGCAGGTTATCAGACTATGTTTTTAAATAGCTGTGAAACAAATTTCAACTTTTCCAAGGCTGTTGCAGCCTGAAAAAGACTGTGTACTTTTGGAAGCATTTGGTAGTTTGCTCAAAACTGTACATATGTATTGCTTGGGGAAGGGAAGGGTTCTCTAAAACCAGTGCCAGTAAATATAAATAAGAACTTTAAAAAATTAAGAATAACCATTTGTAAATCTAAGCTTGTTCTTGATATTCTTCTTAAGGGTAGAAATAGCTTTTTAGAAAATCTAGACTTAAAAACTGTTAGTGATAATAACATCCATATCACTAACAAAGGTCAGGTCATGTATATAACATGGGACAAGGAGGAAATGTATCACTTGCCCCACCCCCAAAATAAAGAAATGAAATCAAGCTTTAACACCCAGAGGTGCATTTGTGCTTCTTACACAGGATGAAGTTGCAGATACTCAAATTTTACTTTTTAATATTTGTGATGACTGCCAACAAACATATTTTGAGTGACTTTAGATGTAAGGAAGTTATTTTTTGTCTTTTGTGAAAGTGGATTTTATATGATATCTATTTAGTATGATGAGTGGGAGGAATGGGGTGGTAGGCTAGATGGCAAAGCTAACACTGTTAGCTAACAGTCTCCTTGTCTTGTCTCTCCTCTCTGTCTCAGACATGTGCAAACCTGATCTGTGAAGTGTACAAGGTCATGCTGTTTAAAAGGAATTCAGGATGTAAAATGACAGCTATTTGAATCTGTATTTCTGAGAAATGTATTGTAACAACTACAGGTTTCTTTGCCAGATCATGCTTGCATGTCAGTGGAATGACATATCTTGTTATCCTGAACATGAGGGGAACATGCCCATGCTATAAGGCCCAGGTTCAAAATTACCAAGATTGATCAATTTATTGTGTTATTTCCCTTCAGATTGTCTCCCATTCTGTTTTTGCCTCCATGTACACCATAGAAAATGTGTTAAATAGAGGGGTTCTTTTGCTATATGTGCAGATACAAGAAATGTAGGAACAATTTAACAGGAAAAGTGTCACTTAAATTTCCTCCTCCATTTTAGTTTCAGAGAGCATCCTGTATGCCGGTTGCCTTATGCGCTTCACTACTTAGAAACTTTCACGTATTTGTGATGTTCACTGTATGTAATTTGTGAAGTGCTTTGGGATGAAAAGTGCATTATAAATGTAGGGCATTATCACAGTGTATGTTGCTTGACTGGAGAAGCTTCATAAGGAAGATTGTTTTATTGGGTTATCTCCTAAGTAACTGTGATTCACTGTAATGATAGTGACTAGCAGTCTTTAAATTGGACAGTAGTGGCACAACTACAACCTAACAGGAATAAAATTACATAGCACCAAATTAGGTAATGTTGATTAACCAAGTACTAAATGGATATAAAATTATAAGTTCTGGCTTCCTAATACACATACATTTGCAATTCAATATTAAGGGCTCTATTTCCCAAGATTCTCCAGAGGTTTCGACAACTGCAAGAAGTTGCTGCATTATCATATTTAAACTTCTGCATTTCAATCGCATTTAAAATATTTAAGTCATTGTACTATTTCGAAGTTAAAAGTCATAGAAAAAATGCTTTGCTATGCATACTTTATATATACTGTTGTAGCAATTGCATGGTAATTAAGACCTCAATTCGGCAAAGCTAGTAAGGAAAAAGGCTCACTTTTCTTGTTATTTCTGGAGGACAATTCACACATTTGAAGTTCGTATTTGCATAATATGATAAGAAGCTTTTGGATAATCAGATGTCATATTCCCCCTCCCACTGAACCACTACACCAACACAAACTTCTTTCTCTCACTTGTGCATAACACTCCCTCTTTATAATCACCCTAACAACTCATTTTAAAGCTTTAGCAGCACAGCTAATCTCTCTGCTGACTTCCACATAGGATGCTTAAGAAACAGGTCACTAAAAAGAGACAACAAATCGTACTATGTATTCTCTGGGATACTCGACCAAAGCCAAAAACTTGTCCCTTATTACTATCACCTCTCCTTATCAGTACCAGGGGAAAAAAAGCCTCTTATTGCCTTTCAGACTTCAGCAACAAGGCCATGTTCTCGTAACTGCTTGATTTTTTTTTATTGGTGGAATAAAAGAAATATATCCAGGCAGTAGAAGTAATTCTCCACTTGGTACAATGGAAAAAGGTTCTGGTATCATAGTGAGGAAGCTGAGAGATGTGTTGATAAATTATAGGTTGCTGCCACAAATGCGGCCATACTATAGGGATAGCCAATTTTGTGACAGCATCCTTGGAATTTTCTCATGCAGTGGTGAAAGACTCTCTTGATCCTTTCCTACAACACAAGTGCTATACATAGGTTGTACATAGGTTGTACATAGGTTATCTTCTGTAGTACCTATTAATTCTCACAGTTACTCAAATAGAAAATAGAAATTGCCATAGATTTAGATAAAAATGTAAGATCTTAAATGGGCACTAGAGAAATTTAAAGTAACTTAAATAACTGAAGAAACAGTTATTTATCTGGATTATCTGAAACTAGTATTTCTGATGTTGATATTTTTGTTGACATTTCTGGTATTTTTGATGTATTAAGACAGGGGGGGAAAGAAGGAAAAGTGGCTTACAAAGAGAAATTTATATTATGATTCAACTGCACAAATTTAAAGTTTTAAAGATTTAAATCTAAGCCTGATCTAGTAGAATTCTATGTCCTTATAGTAGATGAAAAGAGAATAAGCATTTATTAATAAATTTGGTATAATAAATTTGATCATAAGATCTTAAAAATTGGTGCCGATGCACTTCACTTGGGCTATTGATACTGATATTGTTTGGGGAGGGAGGAACCCCAATACTAATGTGTCCATATTCAGGCTCTTCTGTGGTGTCTAAGATATCAATAACCCTGGTCTCCCTGCTACATTTTGGACCTTCCTCCTCTATCTCCACTGAAACTCAAAAGCAAAGGTCCTCACTAGCACATTATCCCTCAAACATTATTGTGCTGTCCCCAGGTTTATCTCTAGCCAGAGTGGTTTTATCCCATTTTCCCTTCAATTGTAGTTCAAAACTCTTTCAATGAGCTCTGCAAACTCCTGTGTAAATACTGTTTTCCCACTTTGAGACAGCCCATCTCTCACCATTTGGCCTGGTGTTGTGTAAACTCACCTGTGATTAACATCCCCTCCCACCAAATTCTGCCATTGACACCAGACTCTGAGCCAAGTGTCTATCTGCTGACTCTTCCTGATACTTCTCTCATCATTTCCTGAAACTGGAAGAATGGAGGAAAACACTATTGTCCTTCTGATCCCTGAGCCTGTCATCTCAAAGCTTCTCTTGATTGTCCTCAGGTTTCTTGTAACTTCATTGCTGCCTACCCGAAATAATGGACAGAGATCTGAGGGCTGTACATAGGTAGGAAGTTTCCTCTTCACTTCTTCAATACAAGAAGCCCTGGGCAGCCAGCAGACTGCACTAAGCAGCAGGTCCAGGCTACATATTGGGCCTTCTGTTTCCCTCAGGAGACAGTCTCCTATGAGAGTGACAAAACCTTTTGCTTTATGAAAGGATTTTTAATGCAGGCCATAGGCTGACTTAACCTTAGAGACACTTCCAAGCTCGATGAACCACTGTACTCATCACTGTCTGGTTCCACTCACACCTATTATGCCAAGGCATCTGGGAAGGTTGGGCAGTCACAGAGGAGATGTGTCTGCTGCACCAGGAAGGAGTTTGTTGCCATTTCCTCCTATGCCTTGACTCACCATATTTATCCAGGTAGTGAGAGGATGGGAATACTCTGTGGCATGCATCCTGTCTATTGGGCCTGCCACAGGGAATGTAGGGTGTGATTCTAGTATAGAAATGATAGGAAGTAGAGAATAAAACCTTTCATTACTACTCTATGGAAGCTCACAGCTCTTGTTTTACCTGTTAAATTGCCTTTATCTTGCTCCACAAGTCCTTTTTCATTAATTTGGTTTTCTCCTCATCCAGAGGAGAGGGGTTGACAGAATAGCTGTATTGGTATTGGAATTTCAGTTGTGGTCAACCCACCAAACTTCGAGTCACACTTCTGAGAAACCTAATAGAGGAAATGTGACTTCATGACTTTTTTTTTTTTTTTCACTTGACAAACTTTATGTGAAAATTCAGGTATAACTCATTGAAACAGAACACTATGTTTAGGTATTGACAAGGGCAGTTGTCAGTACAGTTTCACGGGTCTTGACAGGTAATAATAGAGCTTTGACAATATGTACTAACTGGGAATCTGGCCCTTCATATCTTTCTCTTGAGAAAGCTGCATTGTGATTGCTTAAGTCTTTAACTGAGAAACTGTGGGAGTAGTTTGACTTGCAAGAATAGATTATTTGCAGGCTCAGTCAATAGCAGATGTAGCATGAAATCAGAATATTTGACCCAATTACTGCTGCTTTGCTCTGCTCTGCCCGGATATTTTTGTACCTGGGTTAGTTTTAAAATGTGTTTGTTCTGATTTAATGTGTTTAATTGGAATGAACAAGGACAAACATATATGTGGTGTGGATTTTCTCATTGAAATTGTAACTCACTAGCAGATATATTTTTGTTATTGTACTAATATTTTGTTTATTATTTTGTTCAATTTTAGATCAGATTTCAGGAGGTGTTAGTTTTCCATTTTTCTGTTATTCTCTTAAAGATGCCACAAAATAAATATCAAAATAACTAAATCTGTAATACTTCGCATAAGGTTTAGAACAGGGCATTTTTCAAACTGACCAATAGCTAAAGAAAAAATAAACAATTTTGTCTTCAAATAGTACTTTTGTTTTGTTTTACTTTTATCATACTTAATTTATGCAACTGCAAAAGTTCAAAGTTCTTGCTAAGTTTCCTTGTGATACTTTGCTAGAAGAAGTAAAGGGTGCAGTACATCCTGTACTACAGCATAGAAACATAGAATCAAGGTTGGTAAAGACCTCTGAGATTGTCGAGTCCAACCTTTGAACACCACCATGTCAACTAAGCCATTGCACTAAGGGCCACGTGCAGTCATTTCTTCAACACTTTCAGGGATGGGGACTCCACCGCCTCCCTGGTCAGCCCCTTACAATGCTTAACTACTCCTTCAGTGACAAAATTCTTCCTGATGTCCAACCTGAACCTTTAACAGGTGTAGTAAAACTACTTCACAGTGGTAGTAAACTAACATTAGAATATGTGCAGGTAAAAGCCAAAAGAGATGAACAAATTGTTACGAATTTTTCTAGAAGTCTGTGTAGAAGAATAGTGTAGAACAAGAGATAGGCTCTTTTTCCTGTAGCAGTGACTCCACACATGCCAGAAGGCAGTGTCAATATAAGACTTACTGCTTTATGGCATCAGAAACATAGAAGACAGAGGCAAGGACACTTTTCTACCAAACATGTATTGAAATGTGTCAAAACACACTGCATCATTGGTAAAGAAGAATTAACCAGTTAGATGTTCTCTTCTTTAGTGGGAATGGAACCTTGGTGGCAGTTCTTACTCTCTTTTTAAGGGAAGCTGCTGTCTTTCAGAGTGTGAACAGAACAGGCCTAGGAGTCAAACTACACTACCTTCTACATATATATATGGGAAATGCATTATAAACATTATCAGAGTATGTATATTTGGCAAGACAGTGAAGTCATCCTTCACCTCATCCTATTTTTGAACCAAGGTTTTCAGACCTGCAGCAGTTTCCCTTCAGTGACCTAGTATCTCACATATTCCCTAAAAATCCTGTGCAGGAAAAGATTAATTATATCTGAAATTATCAGCAAAATAAGATTGTAACAGTTTATGCTGATTTTTTCTGAGTGATGAGGAAGTCTGTATGTCACCTAATGCTTAGACCTGTGATAGCCAAAGCAGTCAAGTGACAACTTTTTGGCATACCTTCTGCTCATTTAGACAGATTTTGTAGCTGTGTTATCAGGAGTAAGACGTCAGGATTAAAAAGGTGTAGATCTTCTTAATAATATATCTGCTCAAGTACGATATGTTGGATAAATAAATCATGTGAACAAGACTATGGCTTGTTCCAAAAATAAAGCAGAAGAGAAAAAGAACCAGCTTCTAAATGAGTCACAATGTTGTTCTTAAGCTTTCCTTAAAGCCATTTGGTGCAAGCCTATAAATTAAAATGAAAGCTGACTTTTATTTGCAAGAATGAAGACAAGTTGCAGCCGTGTTACTTCTTCAACTGTTGTCCATCGACCACTTTGAGGATATTTACTAAAATACATCAGTAATATACAAAAAAGAGAAAAGAAAAAAAAAAAAGTAAGAAAAAGGGAAAAGCCCTTCTAAATAATATAGATAAATCTATTATTTCTTCAATTGTTATAATAATCTTATAATATTGATCTCTTTTTTGTTGTTGTTGTTGTTGTTTTTTTTTTTTTTTTCCTATTGAATAGAAAGGGGTGTGCACCAAGATTTTGTAACTGTGGTTCTAGAGTATTTCAGTGTAATAATGAATGATATTCTCTATAATTCTTTTCAGTCTTTTGCTGTTATCTTCTCATATTTCTTAACTCTGATTGAAGTGCAACTCTACAGACTGAAACTAATGTCTAGAATTTTGATTATTTTCTGAAATAATTTCTCAATTTAGTGTCCACATACTTGTTGCTTTGCTTTGACTACTGTCTGAAGACAGAGTTCTTCATTTGCCGGTGTAATGGATGCTGTGCAATTCAAGAGATAGAACAGAAATTTCTTTTACTTATCAAAACTTAACTGTCTTATGCCTTTACTAATTCCTTTAGATCTGAATCATTCAGCAAAAATCACTAATGAAAAATAACATCAGCAGAGTCAAACATTTAAAAAGAAAGGTTAACTTCATAACTCATGTGAATCAGTTATCATTGTAATTTATTCTGTAATAATGTTCAATGGATATGGCATTTTGCAATTCCTACTCTTGATACTGTACAGATTATAATGGTGCATCTGACAATACTTTTAAAAGCAAAGCATTCAGTACCTGACCTATTTTGTTGTATTATACAGAATAAATTTGGGAGAGGTTGCAATGGCATAAGGTGTGGGAGGAAAAAAAGCTGTTTCTTCCTTGGATTTTTTTTTTTAATTTATCAGTAGCTGTTTCGTAAGATATTGTCCATCTATGATTCTGCCATAATGTATGTATATTGACTGTCTGTCCAAATTTAGCAGGAGCATCTTTAGTTTAATATAGTGTCTTAAGTGGACAACACAATTTAAAAAAAATAATTAGGATTTTGGTAGAGGTAGGTGAGGCTTTGCCTTTGTTCTAATGAATTTAACACTTTTTATTTTCATCTATGTTATCTGATGTGTGAACCCTTCAATGGCATGAATTATCCAAACTGTCGGAAAGAAATAAAGAAGGAAGGAGAAGAGAAGAGAAAAGAGAAGAGAACGTATAGAATCCATTCTTTGCACCTTTAGAATTCAAATCTTGTTTTACAGTCAATTTTGATGTGAAGTTAGTCTAGTCCAGCTCATTATGCTACCAGCTGGAAAACCCTATTTTGTCAGTGAAGCATAGAAAATTGAGGTTGATGCAGTGAAGAATTGAGCTTAATATCCAGAAAATGTTCCACTTTTGCATTGTTCTGTACTGTCTGGTGCAGAATTGATGTTGACTATGCTAGCAGTTGTTAACCTGCCATTTTAGTTGTACATGAGAAGGTATTAATCTGCCCTTCTTGTAGCAGGATGGGTAATTCAGATTCTGTAGTTGTGCAAATATGGGAGAAATAACCATAGATCTAGATAAAACTGGGATTCACATTAAAAACAGGAAAAAATAAACAAGAAGAAGTGAAATTTCTCACCACTGAATCTGCCTGTTAAAATATGCTTTACTTGCCTTTGGATTTGGGGTTATAGGATGGCTATCTCAGACAACTTGTGAAGATGCCATGTATGGGGATGTAGAAAGTAAACAAATGCAAAATTCTTCAGCTGTGCCTCACTTTCTCCACAGAGCAAGAGCTATCAATTATTGCAGATACATTACAAAAGCGGATGATAACTGACCTATTCTGGAAAACATACGCAAACACAGCAGTGTACTCATAATAATCCTGTTTAGTTAACATCATAAACATGATGTCCATTTTACATAGTGTTGAAAACATAAAATTAAAAGATGACCATTGGTTTCTTGTTCTTTTTCCTGTTCTTATTACTTAAAAATATCTACTTAATACAAGGCAGTTAGCTTGGAGATCAAATATGCTATGTCATAGAGCTGCATGAGGGGTTTTGACTCTGGTAGTTACTCTTCTTCATAATAGAATGTGTGGAACTACATTTTGGATATAAACAGTAATATAAACAGTGTCAATGGTACACAAATTTTTTTGTTATTGCTAATGGTTCTTGCACAGCATGGTGGTGATTCACCCCCCCGATTCCTCTTTAGGACACCCTATAATCACAAGATCAGGAACACTGTTTACACCACAAACTTCTAGAACTTCATTTTGCATCCCCGCTCTCCAAAAAATAATTAAAAAATTATTCCAATCTGATTTTTCTTTATACGCTTCATTAATGTAATAAATAATTGAAGGGACCCTGTAGCTGAACACAAGGCATAGCTCATGCTTTCCCAAATTTATATGAAACTTGTTTTTATTAATACCTTTTATGATGATGTTTTGAGACTTAAAGCAGTCATTTGTGATCAATACCGAAGCCTTTTCCATTTCTTATGCTGCACCCATAGTGAGGCAGCAAGAAGTTGGTATTGACCAGGAAGTTGTGAGGTTACATACCTGGGACAGCTGACCCCAGTAGACCCAGTTCAGCTAAAACAAAATGTATACCATGTCTCAGTCATCATTTGCATTTAATCACACACAAACACACATATACACACAGTATTCTGAGTTGGAAAGTACCCAAAAAGGATCTTCAAGTCCATCTCTTAAATGAATGATAGTAATCATTCTCAGCAGTAAAAACCAGCAGGCAAGAAGGAGGAAGTAGAGGACATTTGGAACTTATGATGTCTGGCTTCAGACATACCTGTTACATATGATGTAGCTCTGCTTTTCCTGGAGATGGCTAAACACATGACAGCTGATGGGAAGAAGTGAATTAATTCCTTGCTTTGCTTAGCTGTCATATGCATCTTTACCTCTTAAAATGACTTTACCTCAGCACATAGTGTTTCACTTTCACCCTTGTTATTCTCTTCCATGTCCCGTATTGGGAAATGAACAAAAAATTATGTTGACTAGAACAAGAAATAGTCAACTTGTGTTGATTAGCTGCCTACCAGGTTTAAATCACAACACTTTCCAAAAAAGAGGCAACTAAGTTGTTAATATTTCAAATTCTTAAATGTATGAGAAGAAAATAGCATGTGGAATTCACTGCTTTACTATCACAAAATATATGACAAACTCATCTACAGCACACCAGCAAGGACGTAGCTTTTGAGTGCTAAAGTTTTGAGAGAAATTAAACATATAACTGTTAGTGGGAAAAGTATGTCTTCAATGCTAGGAATTATTTTAAATAATCATTATGAACAGTACAGTGGTGCTTAAATATTAATGAAATAGTGACAAATTTGAATTATTGATGAGTGCTAAAACCAGATTCACAGTAATAATGATTTTAACACTGAATTGTGAATTTTTTATGTGGAAAAGTAGCAAATTTTCAACTACTTTGTCATTGAAAAGCATAAAAAAAGTTATAATAATGTTCTCTTATTAGTGCTTTAGACAGACCACTGACTGGTATACATGGGAAATCCATTTTAGATTTCAAACTTCTTGTCATAGAACTCTTGTGTTTATCAATTCCAGTTTCAAGCACCTATTAATATTATCATAATATTGTGAAATAGCACTTTTGGTGCTCCTGGTTTTTTGATTTTATGAAGTACGTGTTATCAAAATACATTAATTCACAATGCTGCAGTACATTAACTCTGAAAGACTAGAAGTTGTTACAGGCACTTTTTTCTGCTGATCTTTGATAAAAGATTTTAATGGCTGAGCCATCAAACCAAGGTGTAATAATGTCTCAGGGCATACCAAAACTATTGCTCCTTTTTTTTCTTGTAATTGGAATTACACTACAGAGGTAGACTTACAGTATTTAAAGCAGGGATTGTGGTTTCACCAGTTCTCCACATAATCTCATTACTTCTAAGAGATCCATCAGCTCACAATTGCACCCATAGTACATATCAGGAATAACTTAATTGATTTAAATATTTGCTAAACAGACCTCACTGGGAGATTGAAATTACATTTTCAGTGCTTTAATAATTTCTTGAACCGAAGAGTATGTGCACTCATCCACAATATAAGGCTGTAGTCATCAATATTTTTAAACCCTTTGAAGCTACAAAGTTTTAAGGATGGATGGGGAATATTCTTCTGGCTTGAAACTTTTTTATCATTTTTGATTTACTTATTTACTTAAAAATATAGACCATGTCTGTCTTTTACTGTACTTTTACCTCTGAGATCATGAAATAATCTGGTTTCACTGCACTTAGTTATTTTTAAATCATACATATTTCCTTTGACTTAAGAGAGTTTCTGCACTTATTTATTCCACTTTTAAATAAAAGAAATACTTTAATAACAACTTCTGAATTAAATACTGGCATAACATGTCCTTCACAGAGTCTATAATATAAAATTCACCACAACATCCCTTTTTTGAGCATAAAATTCACTTAAATCAATGTCAATAATGTAACCTTTGATGTCAGATGTAATACTAGCAACGTGTATAAAATTGATATTTGCGATTGTGCTTAATGTTTTGAGGTATCCAGTTATTAAAGGGTTACCTTAGGGAAAAAAGTTAATCCATGGTTTGTCATCACATTGAACTCTAAACCAGGTTAAAGTCTATGCTAACAAATTAGAGAAAAGTAATTACAGGAAAGTTTGATTAGATCTCATTTAACACTGTGTACAGTCTGGTGTTACATTTTAGAAAAATTACTGCTCTTTCAGACTAATTGTAACTCATGTTTGAAACATACCTTCTTTAATTGAGCTTTTTTTCAAAATAATGTTTATACCAGGAATTTATTAAAACTTTGCTTATGAAAAACACTTCAAGAATTTTAAAAGTTTTGTCTGCAGGGTAGTTTACAATAGTTAATTCCATATTAGGATTGTGGATTTAAATAATTTATTTCTGGAAAATATTGACACAAAACTGATGGCAGAGTCAAAGTGAAGATGGAACAGTTCATGTGTCAACGAGATTTCCTCTATTAAATAATCAAATGAATAACTTTAATTCTGTTAGGTGATCATTACTCTGTCATAAATTAATATTTAATACATATTGGAATAGTCCTGAAGGCAAATATCAAACATTGGCTTGACAACAACTGTGCAGATAGTCAGCAATTTAGCATATGTGATAGCCCTGAAAGGTCAGTGGGTTTTGATCTTATTTCATTTAGTTAATCTACTTCTACTTCAACTATTTCAAACATTGTTTTAAGATACAGTTTAGCCTTGATAGTCTTCCATGGAAGAAACTGATGATTATCACTTAAATTATCAGTTTTGGCTATCTAATTTTCTTTTCATTTTAAGAATGTTTAAAATTTTATTTTACTACAAGTACTGTTCTTTCTCATTGTGTAAGGATGTATGACTGCTCATCAATGAGAAAATCTGTAGAATTTTATTTCTTTTTTTTTTCTTTTTAATCTCTTAGTCCTGAAAAAAAAAGGTGAAAGGACATTAATGAGAAACTCTAAAGCCAGCCACTTCCAAACCTGATTCTGCTACAGACACTTATTTTCCAATGTCTTTATTTCATTTTTCTACTTCTTCTTCTACTCCTTTTCTTTACTGTCATCTCCTTTTCTCCTCTCTTTCTACCACTGCCTGTCTTAAGCTCTGTGCAGTTCTTTCCTTAGAATCAATGATAATTGAGGTGGAGGCAGTGTTGAAAACAGCCTCACTCACTGTATAATTAATATAATTATATTTTATACTATACATATTTTACCACATATACTGCACAATTAAGAATTCATTTCTATAGTGTTTCCCATGAAATTAAATTATATTTTTTGCAGGATTCGTAGTTTCATGTTCTATGGATTGATGAAGACTGGAGCAGTAGAAAGTTAGACATACTAGAATAACCAGAACAGTCAAATATGTGCCACAGTTGTTAAACTAAGAATACTCATGCTTCTGTCTGTCTCAATATTTATCTACTGATATATGTATATGTATAATTACAAGATGGGATTCTCCTCAGTTGAAGCCCATTTCTTAACTCTCCCAATACCTGGATTTTAAGTCTTTCATCCTAACAGACACCTGAACGCTAGGGTGTAATTTTCTTTTATTAGAGAAAGTGTAGGTTTTGCACGTTTTCTGCACAGCAAGAACCAATGCAAGGATACTTCATAATCCTTACATACAGTTTCAAGAATCAAAGGTCCAAATAATCAAAGGTAATTTCAAATTTTGAAATATTCAAAATATTTCTTGAAATCCCATGTTCCTTTGCATATTCTAGCCATCACTACTCTCTAGCATTTGAGCAAGTATATCCAAGCAGTCTGTCTGTCCATAGGTGCACTCATGGCTGCTGCACATTAGTTCACAGGACAGCTGTAGCTAAAATTCATGCATTGCTTCCCATGGGTATGACCCATTGAGAAATATCAGTGATATACATTAACATAAAATTGCTGAAAAAAAACTCCAAACTGTGATTTTCCTACAGAAAACAAGAGGTTTATCTTCACTTGTCTGATTTTCAGAAATACTGGTAGTGGTTAAAAGCCTTCAAGATGAAGGAACACAAGTAATCCGGGCCAAGTGGAGGTACTGTACTTCCCTTAAGAGTTCAGTACTCAGATTCTTATCAAATTGTATATTCACAATATCTTTATTGCTTTGAAATTATGCATACCTTTCCAATTTATTTTGTTTAATCCTGATTTAATAAAAGCACTTCATTAGATCAGCCATTTCAGAAGTGTATTAATTTATATCCCTCCTCATTTCTTATACTTCTGTTACGTCTTTAGCATTTTCCTCTCAATACAAATGAAAAGTTCTTTGACCTCTCCTTACCTTGTAACCATCCCAGGTTGTAAAACCTCAGGCCTTTCTGAGAAAATTTTACTGAGAGACTGTAAAAAGATATACACAAATTAAAAATAAAAAGCAAGTTACCTGATTGCTATATATGAAGTTGGGTCTAATGAGCTAGAATATTCTGCACTAATCTCACCAATCTAGTGAGATCTTTGTTAGCTAGGCAGCTGGCTTGTAGGAAAAGAAGATCCCTGAAACAGTTTGATTCTGGATGCTGCTGAGTAACCACCCCCTGGATCTTTTAGTTTTTTCCTTTTTAATGCCACTGGTTTTTGTCTTGAGTCATTGACCTGACAGTTAGATTAATCTCAAAAAATTTACCTTTCTCTGAAATTTTACTTTTCCTATCTTGTAAGGATATGCTTTGTCACAGATCTTTTTCACAACACAACAATTCTTTCCAGAAATTCAAGCCAAGATTATGCAGAAACATTGCTAACTGTTGGAGTACAATCAACTGAAGCACAGGGAGGTGGTATATGATTGTTCTATCTGCTGTCAAATTATTTTGGGAAGATGGGTTTTGGGGTAAGGATAAGTAATTTTCTGAAATGAAGACTCAATATTTCACCTTTTTCCTATTACCCTTCCAATGTGCCCTGAAGGAACAAAACCGTTGAAACTGCAAGATGGATAAACCTTTCAGGACTTTTCAATTTCATCAATAAAGAGTTCAGAAGAGGCAGAGGAACGGTGATATAGAGAAGGAAGAAAGAAGGGGAAAATGTTTTGAAATTGTAGAAACACTTCCAAGAGTAAGAATAAACTTCGCTTCTATGCATTTCTTTAAGTAACATTTCCAAAGGGACTTGAAAGATAAATTTGATAATATTCACGTTTTATTTTCAACAAAAATTAATTCTTGGATTTAATTATAATCTTTAATATTTATATTATGATGAATAATCACAACAAATATTCTGGATTTGAACTACATATCTGCTGTATTTGAGCTGAATGAGGAAATGATTCAATTAGACACTCCCTGCTTCAACCCCGAGGAGACATGTCTACCAGAGGAGAGAAAGTACAGCTATTCTGCACCACTGAGCTGGCTAATTCAGCTCTCTGTGCATGATTCAGACATCAAAGCAGCTCCACCTTTTTTAAAAGTCTCTCCCAATATTCTGAAATTTGTCTGGTGCTTTCAGAAAGTCAGCTAGAATTAGGAGTATATAAAGAAACCCTCATGATTAGTCCAGAAGAGTTTTTAGTTTTTATGCTATTAATCGCTGTACATTACTCGGAATATTCAAACTAATCCTATTACTGTTGCAATTAATCTACATAGTCTTCTATTAAATTACATGCCAACTTCCTTGAAACTGCCAAAGTTAAAAAACAAGTATTGCTGGTAACATCTTCCTGTGAACGTTTTTGAATCTTCCATTCTGAAAAAGCCACAGATTTTATATTATAATTATTTCCTGAGTGCTTAACAAGCTACATTTTGCTTTCAGGTGTCATTCCCAGTGTCATTGAAGATTTAATTAGTATTATTAAAGAATAATTTACTTCTAAGCAACACACTTCATTATATCAAAGGCCTTTTTCATGTTATCAAGTATAAATAAATGTTGCTTTAGCAAATAGATGTACACAGCCTTTTTCTCCTCCCCAGAGGAACAATACTAGGATGCCAAGGACATTACCATTTAAGTGAAGCCCAGCAGATGAATTATGATTACTTATTCAGACTTTCTGACAATATTCCAAACATTCATCTAGGAGAAAAGAATGTGATAGGTAGCCCTTCACTGGAGATATTTGCCTCCTTTTTTGAGGAGATGTGAATAATCAGCGTTTTCTTTTTGTGGCCATGATAATCCAATAAGATCTTATAGCAAAGCATTGTTATGAGCAATGCCTTTCCCCATTTCTGTTATGGAAATGTCACTGTGTTTACCCTAAGGGAAGATGTAGAGAAAATGTTCCTTCAAATCCTAACAGATTTAATCTTTCTTGCTATGCCTGAAAAAGGATGTTTTTGACTGCTGTGCTCTGTCTATGAATGGACTCACCAGGAGTACATCATCACTGTGCCCAATTCATTCACCCTCTTCCAGTTCACTTCACTGGATCCCAAAGAAGAACATGGGCATGCCAGAGGCAGTAAACTCTCTGCAGAACAGCCTCACTGTTTATGGAATTTCTTGAGAGAAACATCATTCTGTGGACATGAGGAAAAAAAAAAAAAAAAAAAAAAGAGGTTTTTCAAATATTTTATTTTGGGATAGAAAGAAAATGGACCACTTCTATACAGAAGATTATTTTCTCTAGCCAGATATTGTGCTCAAGGGATTAAATAATTAGATAGCATTCAACTCATGACCTGGGTTTTTTAGATTTAATTTAGAAATCTTGATGATGCAACAATAATAATTAAAGAAAACAAAACTGGATTCAGACAAATGGTTTATCATATTCACCATTTTTCACTACAGTAAAAAATGAGGTAGTAAGGGGGAGGAGGTTGTATTAATAAAAAGGTTTTTGACAACACCAACAGTGCAAGTGTGAGAGGTTGCTGAATCCAATAGCCTGATGAGTATGAGAGTGCTGTTCCTCTTTGTCCTCATGTCCAGCCAGTGGCAAGGGTGAGCACAAATTCCTGATTGGCAAGCATGCATGAATACACACAAGCACAGTATACATGCACATGACTAAACACATGGATCAGCAGAGACAAAAATCATAGCACTCAAAAAACATTGATGGTCTGATAGCTGTCTCCTCTTTCCTGAATAAGGCTGAAATCCACTGACAGAATACCTATACTTATACATATACAGATATTTACTTATATTATAAATTACTGAAAATCAGCCAACCCAGTAGTTACTTCCAGATCCCCAGATCTCTCAAGCTGTTGGCATTGAAATGTACAATGTCCCATGACTCATAGCCCCACTCCATCACCAAGTTCTAGACCTAAGGTCTCCCCAGTGTTTGTCTCCTAGACTTTCTTGTCATCTACTTGCTAACTACTCTGGCTGAATTACATACATGCACAAGTACAAATGTTATATAAAAATGTCACACAGAGGTCCATTACTTTTATAGTCATAGAATATCCCAATTTGGAAGGGAACCACAAGGATCACTGAATTCCAGCTCTTGGCCCTGCAGAGAACAGTCCAAAGAATCACACCATGTGCTTGAGAGCAATGTACAAATGCTTCTTAAGACTCCATCAGGCTGGTGCTGTGTCTACTACCTTGAGGACCCTGTTCCAGTGCCCAGCTATCCCCTGAGAGAAGAGCCTCATTCTAACATCCAACCTAAACCTCCTGTGACACAACTTCAGGCCATTCCCTTGTGTCCTGTCACTGGTCACCAGAAAGTGAGCAACCAGTATCTGCCTCTCTACTTCCCCTTGTAAAGACGTGTAGACTGCAATGCGGTCTCCCCTCAGTCCCTTCCAGGTTCAAAAACCCAAATGACCTCAGTCACTCCTCTACAGGCTTCCCCTCCAGACCATTTACTATCTTCAAAGACCTCATTTGGACACTCTTTAATAGCTTTTTATCTTTCTGGTTTTTTTAATATTTTGGTGCCCAAATCTGCGCACAGCACCCAAGGTGAGGCCACACCAGCACAGAGTAGAGCAGGACAACCACCTTGCTAGCCTGGCTGGTAATGCTGTGCCTGATGAACTGCAGGACATGGTTGACCCTTCCTGGTTGACTCATATTCCATTTGCTATAGAGCAGGACCCCCAGCTCCTTTACTACAGTGCTGCTCTCCAGTGTCTCATTACCCACATCTGCGTGACTTTTAAATATTCCTTGGGATGCTGACTCAACCACTTCTCCAGGAAGCCTGTTCTTATGAAGAAATTTTTCCTCATATGCAATCTATGACAAAACTTGAGACCATTTCCTCTTTCCCTATCACTTGTTACTTGGGAAAAGAAACCAGTACTCACCTTGTTCCCACCTCCTTTCAGGTAATAGTAGACAGCTGTAAGGTCTCTCTCCCCTGAGCCTCCTTATCTCCCAGCCAAATACTGCCACTTCCATCAACCACTCTTCATAAGACTTGTCCTCTACAGTTTTTTGCCTTTCTCTGGGCTCACTTGAGCACTTCAATGTCTTTCCTCTAGTGAGGGGCCTGAAATGAGCCCTGGATTCAAAGTGCAGCCTCACCAGTGCCCTACAACCACCCAAGCCATGAGCAGCCAGTTTCTCCAGGAATCAGTGTGAAAGATTTTACTAAAGGCCACATAAACTATATCCACTCACCCACTTTGAATCACCCACTACATGAGTTATTTCTTGTAGAATGAAATCAGGGGAGTGAAGCATGACCTGCCTTTTATAGACCCATTGCCCTTGGACTTCTAGTTGCAAACTCATTGCTGCCTACCTGAAAAGCTAATAATCTAATGGCTGTACCAGTGTAGGAAGCTTTCTTGCTTTTCTTCAACTTCCTTAAGATGTGGGTCTGGCTGCATATTAGGCCTTCAATTGCCCTCAGGAGACAGTCACCTATGACAATGAACCATCTTTGTGCTTTATGGAAGCAGTTTTGACACAGGTCTTGGGCTGACAAAACCTTGGAGATGCCTCCAACCTTGATGAACCATTGTCCTTGTCATAAGTTCCACTTGCCATGGCACCTGGAAAGGTGGGGTAGTGTGGGAAGACAGATAGAGATAGAGATAGAGCTGAAGATAATCTTGCCCCTGATACATTGCAGCTGTGTCAATTACCATGGAGTGGGAACAGCCTTGCCGTCACAGCTGGGTGTAATAAAGAGTGAGTTAGCTAGGATGGAGTCAGTTGGAGTCAGCTGGCTGTGCTGTGAGGAGGAAGGGACAGGAGGTGGTGTGAGGGACAGATAAGGTAAGATGTTGTATGAGGGACAGATGGGGTTAGATAGCCATGCTAGGGACAGGGAGGGGTGAGCTAGAACTGCAGAAGACAGAGAAGAAGGAGAGAAAGAGCCAGAGCTGTGTAGAGCTGCCTGTGGGAGGCTACACAGAATATGTATGAGAGACTTCTAGATAACAAGGTGCTGATGCTTGAAGCCTTCTTTGGTGTCAGTCATACCTCCATCAGGGCAGGATAGAGAAGATGCATCTGCTGTCCCAGCCAGAAACTTCCCATTGCCCTCGACACCTTTAAGTTTCCACATTCAGCTGGGTGGGGAAATCATAGGGAATCCTCCCTGTCATGTTTCCTGTCTGCCTGCAAGTCCTGTCCCAGGAAAGGTAGGATGAAATTCTGCAATTCTAGAAGTATTTCAGTGCAGTTTCAATTGCTGAATTGCTAATGCTTCTCAACCCACTCTCCTTCTCCCAAAACAATGTCACTAAGTGGAGAAGTTCCTTTCCCTAGACACACCTCCTGAGGTGCTGCTGTCTGGTGCTGATGTAGGAGCAGAGAACGCCCTGCATCCTGGCACCCAGGTGGCAGCATTTTCACACTGTAGCTCTGTCTGGGTAGCTGTGTCACCGTGTGTGCAGTGCCTAGAGTTCACCCTAGGCACTCTGGCAGTTTTATGTCATTGCTCCCTGGCTGAGCTGGAAGAGCTACAGCCCTCTTCCTGCATGCCCTTCTGTGGCAGCTAATTCTGTGTGAACTGCTGTGCCATGCCCTTGCACATGTGCCACGCCCAAATTGCCCATTCTGTTCTTAGAACTCCTGGTCACTAGTGGTATCCAGAGGCTTCTTTTGTTGAGGGTAGTGGCATATTTGGCTGCTGTTGCTCCTCTCCCTGACAAGGTCCATCAGCCACTGCCATGCAAGCTTCAGGCAGCTCTCTTTACTCCTCTGAGGATTCCCCAGTTTGGGAAATCTTGCCATGCACACACTAGGATGCTCCTCTGTGCATGATCCTGGCACCAGATCTGCTTATAGAGTTACATATCATCTCTAATCAGCTTCAAAATATATCTTCAGAATCACATCCAAACAAATTAAACTCGTTTCAATAGTGCTGGAGTGCTAGAAGGAAGCCTCTGCTATTTCCAGCAAAATTAACACCTTTTAACAGAGTTCTGACATTGATAGGTAAGAATTTCATTCATATGTGAAAATATTTCCCTTCAGTTTTATAAAAAAAGCCTCTTCACTTATTGTCATGTTGGATGAAAAATTCTCAAGAAAGTAAATATTAGCACCCTTTGATTTCCATTTCCTTTGAATTTCTAAAAGGAAAATATTAACTCAGATCCTTACTGAAGGATTAATCTCATCAAACAAATATAAATTGGCAGGGTGGATTAATCTCACCTAATAGTTGTCTAGAGCACAGAGTCTTTGTCTGAAATAGTCATGTAAAACACTCATATAATCAATAGACAGAACAGGCACTTAGAAGGTCTCATTCAGCTGACCTATTTTAGATACTTATATTTGAACAAATATCTATTTCTCTCCAGTGACTAAGAAAGAAGCTTAGAATGACTAGCTCAATGTCAAGCAAACATACTTCTAAGGAACTGCAGAATCTAATGGACTAGGATCAAATTAGGACTTGACTTATTCCCACTGAAGTATAAAATTGGATTTTAAGATTCCTTTAGAGCCAGAGAACATTAGTGTTACAAAACACATTAACTTTTTCCCAGATGTCATTATCACACTTCTTCCTAACAGCTTTGAGCTACATCTAGATTAATCCTGACCTGTCATCATGTATTTGGGTTTTGCATATGATTGAGGACAATTTCATAGGTAAACCGAGGGTTTAGGCATTTTAGTTTTACAAGTAAATTTCTAGACCTGGAATTCAGGTCCAGAGTCATACAACTAAATTTAAAATTTAGAGATCTACAGCTCAGAAGTTCAACTCCAGACTATATACGCGTACATTTGCACCTGTGTGTGAACACAGGATTCAAATTGATTCAGAACTGGTGCAGCTACTGCCATTTGAGGTACCTAAGCACACCCAAAGTACTCAGCTGGGCCTAGCAGTTGTGTTACAAGGCACACATGACCCTGGCCTTGTAAGGCAGACATTAAACCACCTGTGATTAGATGGTAATTAATTGGACCCTATGCCTATGCTTAGGCAACTAAACAAACCGCCTACATGATACACTCACCAGTGTCTAAAGAGCTCTTTTGTTGAGCCAGATACTGACAGACTGAATGGAGAAGGGAATAGCTATGTCTTGACATTTTTTGATTTGGCTGGGTTTTTCTTCTGAAAGAATGACGGCTGGAAAATGTATTCATGTTTTGTAATCACTTTAATAAAATTGTCTATTTTTTTCTAGCAGAAAAAGTGGCTAAACCTAACAAAAAAAAAAAAAAACAAAAACAAAACAAAACAAAACANAAAAAAAAAAAAAAAAAAAAAAAAAAAAAAAAAAAAAAAAAAAAAAAAAAAAAAAAAAAAAAGGTACTTTTAAACCCCAGGAAAAGTTGTGTACTTTGAGCAACTACCTTGGGAAATGGTACAACAGGTTAGTACAAAACAATAGTGCAGAGGGAAGAAAATGTGGGAAAAGAGGAAAACAAGTTGTCCAACAGAAACTGTCCTGGTAAACACAACATACATGTGCTGGATTTCTGTTTTTCTTTTCAGAGATATCTGTACCTTAATTTGGTGAGAAAATATTGTATAATGATTCTTCAATTTAGCGCATACTGATCTTTAAGAGTGTCATCTTGTACACACATGCAGAAAAGTTATCCTATGTTGGCATGAATTTGCTCGAAAACTAAATGACCGTTAGTCTGAGTTATTAAATGTGCCGTCAAGAGGGAAAATATAACATTTTGCACATAAATTGACCTTTTCTGAAGAAAGACAAGTGTTTGGTTTTACTATATGTATGGTTTACAAGAAAAGACAAGCAATTTCTTTTTCTAGATATTTAAATGGAGGACTCATAAAATCATAGTATCATAAAGACATAGAATGTTTTGAGTTGGAAAGGACCTTAAAAATCATTATTCCAGCTCCCTTGCCAGAGGACAGAGACAGTTTTCACTAGACCAGGTTGCTCAAAGTCCCGTCCAACCTTACCTTGAGCACTCCCAGGGTATCCACAGCTTCTCTGGGCAACCTGTCCCACTGTGTCATCACCCCCACCGTAAATGCTTCCTTCCTAATATTCAATCTAAACCTACTCTCAGTTTGAAGCCATTCCCTCTTGTCCTGTCACTACAAGGCCCTATAGTAAAAAGCCTCCATCCTTCTTGTATCCCTCTATAAAGTACTGGAAGGCTGCTATAAGGTCTCTATGCAGCCTTTTCTTCTGCAGGCTGAAGAATCCCAACTCTGTCACCCATCTTCATAAGAGAGGTGTTTAGGTGCTTCAGCCCACTGATCATCTTCATGACCCTCCTTTGCCATGCTGGAGACCCCAGCTCTGACTCCAGGTCAGGTCTTAAATAGAGCTGAGTAGAGGAAAAGAATCACCTCCCTCAACTTGCTGGCCATGGTCCTTTTAATGCATCCCAGGATACAGCTGGCTTTCCAGGCTGTAAGTGCACATTGCTCAAGGCTGTCAAGGTCCTTCTGAATAGCTTCTCTTCATTCCAGCATGTTAAGGTTCTTATTTTGTGTGTTTCCACTTTCTGTATATCAAAACTTTGAGGTATTTGTATTTTGATCTATTAATTTAGGTCTGGATATCCAATGTGGAAAAATTTGGCTTTAGAGTTTGACCCTGCAGTAAGCCTTCAGAGAAGAGAAGGATAACTCTACTGTCTAAGCCACAGCTGAAAGTCTTTTCAATTGCATATGTGCAATAGACATACATACAGATGGGGTAGTAACATCAGACCTCTGAAGTCAGATGGCATATAGAACCATAACATTTAAAAAATAATTTAAATTGGAAAAGACTTTGAGGATCATCAAGTCTAACTATTAACCTAATATTGTCAAGTCTACCCTTAAACCAATGTACTAAAACCATACCATGTATGTAAGCTTATACTTCCTAAAGGGACTGTTTTTCCTTTTCACGAAAGCTGAGTCATTTCCTGAACAAACCACTGCATATAGGAATGAGAAGGCTGCATTATCTCCAGACAATTGCATGGAATAGAAAATAACTCTAACTCTTCTCTTTCATTTTAATGACCTTTGGAGTGGTAGTGGTAGTAGCATTGCATTTTACATTTAGCACTAACTGTCCCTGAACTTTATTTGGGTGAAGAGTGGTTCTTCACATAAATTCCACACAGAAAGGAAGAATACTACAGCAGAATAAAAACACAGAAAGAACTTAGCCTGTATCTTAATTAAGAATAAAGAAATCTACAAACCCAAAACAAAAGATACAAAGGAAATATTTCTGCTTCTTTGACTTCCCACATATTCTTAGGAAGATTGACTTTCTGATTATTCTGTTATGTTAAAGTATGAATTTTTAACTGTTTTTTATTCCAAATACTGAAATACATAACACAGCTGGGAAAAGTGGTGGTTTTGCTACCTAAAAAAATACCACTTGACTATCAGAAATACTTGCCACATTGCATAATCTGATATTATGGTACCTATTGAAATCAATAATGGTTGGACTTTTATTGATATCTCTTTTAATGGATTCAGGATGATATGGTCTCCATTAGAAGTCCATCCAGAACTTCAGGAATGATGAAGTCTGTGAGAATTTCACTTTTTCAGAAGAATATGTCCCTGATTCCCTTAGGCTGATGCATCCATAATAAATGTCTCTGGATCTATGCTGAGCCCCATTAAATCACTTTCCTGGATACAGAAGTATATCCATATGAATCAGCCTGTTGATCAGGCCCTGTGTTCTGGCAAAGACCATTAGATTGATGCACAGACAGTCTTGAAGTCCCATTTAACAACTTCAAATAGACTGTAAGTGGGAGTTAAATGCTTTATAGGTTTCTGAAGGCTTTTCACAGAGGGAATTAAACCCTAAGTGAATGTACAGGCTGCCCATATCTTTTATAAAGTGTCAGGAATTCATAAGTTTCCTTTGTTCAGAGAATTTCTTAATAATTTTTACACTGTAGATTTCTCATAGGAATTGTTTTGTGTCTCAAATACCGATAAAGTTTTATACAGAGATGTTATTTTTTTTTAAGCAGCAATTACTAATTTACCACTATTAGAGAGTCAGAGGATTATGATATTTTTCATTTTATCAAACCCTTATTAGTCCAATACAGAGAATAATACAAAGTTACCTGTGGTATGTTGTGTTTTTTTTCCCCTAGAAACTAAGAGGTGTATGTATCGCTTGTCTCTGATTTCTCTCTGCCTTCACTTACGCTAGTTATTTCATCAAAACCTTCATTGTAAGTTAATTCCAATAGAGATATAACATAATCACACAGGAACACTGAATCATTCAGAGTAGAAGGGACTGCTTGAGAACATCTGCTCCAGTTCCCTGTTAGAGTAGGGTCAGCTACAGAATGGTGCTCAGTAATAAGTCCAGTTGGGTTTTTACCAGTTGTCTTTAACGATAAGGTTCTCACAACATTTCTGGGTAACTTGTGCCAATGTTTAAGCAACCTCATAGTAAAGAAGCATTCTCTCATGTTCAGATAGTATTTCAAGTATTCAAATATTTGACATTGTTTCTTGTCTTGCCAGTGGGCACCGCTGAAAAAAACTTTGGCTCCCTAGTATGCGTTGCATCCCTTAAGTCTTATACAGATTGATTACATCTCCCTTAAGCCTTATCTTCTCCAGACTGAACAGCCCCAGGTTTGCAGCCTCTCTTCATGTAAGAGATGCTCCTTAATCATCTTTGTGACCTTGGGCTGGACTCACTCCAGTAGGGCCATATCTCACTCATATGGGAGAGCCCAGCACTCTAGATGCAGCTGGTTAGGTCACATGATAGAGGATTTACATTGCAAAGGTACCAGGAAATAGTAAAAAGGTAAGAAATGCACAGAGTACCTCAGAGTTTTTCAGTGCATATTACTTAGGGCTGAATGTTCAATAGATACAGTGGTTAGATATGTTTCTTGTAAGCTTCTACTTATATAAGAACTTTATTTTTTGTGAAATGCAAATTTTGATAACCCTGATCCTCAATCCTTTTATTCTATATACTTAGCATATATGACATTAGAGGACACAAATGAGGGTCTGAATTTACTTTTATCTGCTTGTACCCTACTCTAAGTAGAACCTGTATTTGTGGCAGATTTATTGCATTTATGGAGACAGTTCTCATTAGAAAATTATTCAAATGTTTAAATTTTGACAGAGTATTGATTCACAAATCCAATACAAATCCACAAGCCATTATAAAAGAAACAATTATGATAACATTTTTATAAATAGAAAAGTTTATTAAATACATATAAAATGTAGGAAATTTGGGTTTGTATCTAACATTTCTATTACTTATGACTTTTAGAAATATTTTTTCCTGGTTGAATTTATTGGAAGTTTTTTGATTTTTTTTCCAGTCTTCATACATCAACAGATTTTAGAAGACTGAGAAGAGAGAAAGAAAGTCCTTTCTGAAAGGATAGCAATGCATAGTTGTTTAACTGTTTGCAATATTAGCTCTCCAAAATCATTAATAGACTATTTGATGGTAATACTTTTATACCAAAAAAAGCACATGAGTATGGCAGGCAACATCCCTAATTTTCAGTTAATAAGGTTTTTAGCTACAGAAAATCTTTTGTTCACCACTGGTAGGACCATGACAGGAAATATATGCACTGCCTTGTCTGACATACTTCTAGCATGAGGAGACTCAATGGGTCCAGAGGAAAAAATACAAAATTATTAGGAGTCCATAGAATTTAGCTGAGAAGGTAGCTCATGGGGTTTTTGTTGGGGGTTTTGTAGTTTTTTATGGTTTGCTTTTGGGTTTTTTGGTGGTTATTTCTTTGGTTTTTTAAATAATAATTTTAAAACTTAAATAGTAAAGTGAAAGTATTTTCTGTGTGGATGACAAAATATAATGACACATTGAACTGCAGAAAATTTCACTTGGATGTCAAACAATTTTCTAGTAAGAACAGTATTAATTGCTTATGTAGGCTGCAAAATCTCCTTTGCCGGTAGGAGAAGGGAATACAGGTGACCTTGCCCCTGATAAGCAACAGCTGTGTTAATTACCCAATACAGCCTCGCCCCTGATGAGTCACAGCTACATCCAATAAAGATAAGTGTGATAAAAGGGAGCGGGTTAGCTGGTGAGGGGGATCATTAATGGAGGAAATCATGAAGAAGAAGGATCCTGGGGAGAGAGTCACTGCTGTGAGGTCAGTCTGGGTCTGCAGTTAGAGCCTGGTGTTGGAGCCTGCAGTTATAGTCTATCTAGGTAAAAGCCTGCATTCAGAGTCTGCAAACTTGTCCCTGCAGTTATAGTTTAGCAGGAAATAACCAGCAGTCAGAGGCTGAAAGGGAAACCTACAATAGGAGCTTGCTGCAGCCAGAGTCAGTAAATAGTTGGAGTCAGGATGGCCAAGCTGTAAAGAGGAATAAAGCTGTGATAAACAAGCAGACTGTGTCTTGGTTCATTTCTACCCTCTAATGAGAGAGCTGCTGCAACATTTGCTTTTTTTTTTTTTTTTTTTTAGCAAGTATGCTTTGTATCAGTAGTGCTTAAGGTATGTTAGGTCCCACAGTTGATATACCAAAAAGTAGGACTGGGTAAATTTTCAAGGTTTGTTTCTCTTTTTCTACCATGATATTTGTTAATTTAGTGAGAGTGATGTTAGTGTTTTCTATTAGTTAAGGTTTATTTGTTAATCATAGAATCGCAGAATCATGTTTTACATGAGATCAGCCCTTTTCATGTCTTTATCCCACAGACTACTTGCCCTGCACATTTTCTCATCAGATAGAACAGCCACTCTGACACTTTGCAATACCCAAGACCTTCCTTATTAGTTACATGGCCATGGTTGGCCTGTAGTTCCTGGACAGCCTGTGTCTTTATGTGACTGAGGATGTTAATTTCTTGTGTTTGTCTTCATCACATTGTTTGTCAATTTTGTGTCTGTATGTTTTGTTTATGGCTTCCCCTTTTTCCACAGTATCCTATTTGACAAAGTCTCCATCAGTTAATCTTACTGAAAAAATTGATCCTTAATTCTATATACAATTCTATTATAGTGAGCAGGTCTGGGTTTTGTTAGTGCATGTCACTGTCTCTCTAATCCTGGTCAGGGAGGATTGTGTCCATACATGTTCTCATATACAGTTTCCTCCTTTTCTCATTGTTCTCTTTTTGCATTTAAACTGCCCCGATCACATATCCTTAGAGGAATATTCCCTCTCTCCTCCCACATGCCCTTCAAAGTACCACAGGAACTGGGCTTCTATTACTAAATTTATTATATGTCAATCATGTTCAAATTAACAAAAAAATTTTGACTTCATATTTGAGGCCTTTTCCACCTCTTGTTTACAAGACTTTGAGTGTAAAAGTGTTAGCATACAAGGGACAATAGTGTAGATGAGTTGTGGTTTTTTTTTTTCCTTTCTCTGTCAATTTCTAAATGGATTATATTTTAAAAAATATATGTAATATATTTTATAGAATATATAGATACAAATTTTATAGAATATATAGATATAAATTCATTATATTTATCTTGCATCTAAATAGATACTAGAAAGAATTTGGATTTTGTCCTTGTCTTACAGAAGGTTTTTCCAGATATAATTCCTATTTAGGTTAATGTGACTTTCTAACTATTAATTACAACAAATGCAAATGATACAGGGAGATCTAATCTACCCAAACTCTATTAATTAATGTTGCTCTGGAAAGAGATGCTTTTCTCTTTTGAGCAACACTCTGATTTATAGTTTTTAAAAGAAGTGTCAAGCAAGCTTTCATGCTTAAGGTATGGAAATAAAAGCAATCAAGTGCTAGTTTTGGTGTTTTTTTGTTTTTTTTTTTTTTTTTTTTGAAAGACATATTAAAAAGCTTTTGAAAGAGTGTCTCTAAATAAAACCTAATATTTAACCAGATATTTGACACTGAGTTGCATGCTAATCTTCTGATTTTTAGTCTGGCTGCTATAAGAAATTATAAAAATAATGTAAGAAATTTTAAAAAGAATAATCTTTGGAAAAATAATAAGGTCGGCCAAAGGGTAAAGCTTCTATTAAATTATTTTCTGCTCACTTGATAATCTTGGTGTTATGACCTTTCTGAGCAAAAGTTGAATAACTGAATATAGTCAATAGTGGAGGACAGGGCAATGCAAACCAGGAGGTAACCAATGATACCGTCATGGAGTGATTTGGCTGATTACCTACCCAGAATCTGGTTATAAACCCACACAATCACATAATGTCACACAGTCCTGAAACACACAGAAGTTGGGGACTTAAGGCATTGATGCTGATGGGAAGAAGGGGGTGGAGCCAAGGGTAGGAACCAATCACCAAGAGGTGTGGAGAAAAGGACTACAATGACCAATAGGAAAAGACAAGAATAAACAGAGAGGGGTACAAACCAATGGGGTTGCAAAGAACAAAGAAATTTCTAGAAACTTGACCATATATGGTCAACCAAGGATGTAATGGCCAATGGCCTAATGGAGGGTGTGGTGCTGGGGTTGACTGTCAGCATGTCATTTAAAACAGGGGGTCCATAGGAGAGGTTAAAGTCTTGGGGACATTGTACCAAGGCATAGCCCCAGGAAGTCATCTAGCAGGCCCACAGGCTTCCACAACTTTACAAAGCTTGAGTCCATTATTGAGCCTTAAAATATATATATAAGCATCTACTAATAAAATGTAAACTTGGTACATAGTTCCTGTGTTTTCAAAAATACAATTTCCACTGGTTTCAGATTTTTTTAAAGTTTCTGAGAAGCAAAAAATCTATTCTGCTATATGTTTTTAATGCCCTATGCATTCCTGGTAACAAATATGATGTATTGGTTGAGGATGAATGCAGGTATTTACTTGTAGTGATATCTTTATGTCCAATGCCTTTACCACTTCTAGCATAGTATGGAATGGGATCTTTGAGTATATATATTTGAGATCAAATGGATGTTTGAATATAGTACTGGAAAATTCTGGAAAAGTTACTAAATTTTAAAGGACATTTAGATAAAATCTAGAAATGTTTAGAATATTCAATGGAATGCTTCAACCCCACAGACTGTGTTCATTTAAAGGAAACATATGTTGCATAAAGTTTCTGAAGAAAGCATTTTTCTTCTATGAATTCTTATTGAAGTTCACATAGTATATTTAGATTAATTATAGTCCAGCACCCCAAAATTCTACTCTGTATGAATTGTAAATGGTCTTTTTAAAGTACAGAACTATTTAAATTACTTTTTTAAAGCTTTTCTGAAAACTGTGAAGATGACAAACTGATTTGCCTGAACTTTTTTTTTATGGGCAGAAAATTGAACCAAACATAAAAATTTTAATTCATTTCCATCTGATATGAGTATTTTTAGTTCTGTTGAATTTTATTTTTAACCAAAGGCCACTTTTTGTTTAAATAAAAGCAATAATTATTTGGTGTTTATCAAACACGCTTTACTGAGTAAGTGGTTAATATTCTTCTGATCTCAAATCAATAAGCATACTAACTATATGCTTTAAGTACATGATTTACCTCTCTAGTGGACCAATTTATGTATTGGAGGTGTATTTTGTGTTCAAGTGATTAGGTTTTCTTCCTGGCTTCAAACAAAGGTAAAAAATACTAATCCAATCAAAAATGTTTTTTTCATCATTCAGTTGTTACTTACATTAAATCTCAGAAGACAGGAATTTTAAGCATCCTCACTCTTTCCTCTTGTGTAAATGAAATACATATGATTATATGAAAGTTTCCTTTAATCTCCAAACAATTAAAATTTAATTCTTTTACTTGCTTTCATTAAAATGGAGAGGGGAAATGAATTTAAATTAAATCTTTATGCAGCTGCATGAATGAGACACAAGCATATTTGTTGTTTATTTTCAACTTTCCACTACCCCTTTTACTATAGTTTTGGTGCAAATTCTTAGAGAGGGGTACACTTTTAAAAGAGTGTGTTGTCTTTTTCTGAAAACAAGATTTAGAAAGAAGATATAAAGCAACACCACAATAAGCATATAGAGCATATCTTCAGTTTAGAATATCACAATTGCATATCAGAGTATATTATGCAAATAGTGCGGTAAAATAATACAGAAGGTATTTTTTACTTTACAGTTGAGAAAATTTCTAAGGATTCTTACGCTTAGATTAATGAAATTTGTCTGGTTATGACTTAGTTAATAGGCAATCCACTTATATGCCACTGCTTGATCTGAAACATCTGAAAAATTGTTTTACTTTCATGTATCAACAAATTATTTCATTCTTTTAAAAGTTATATATATTATTCTGCTGTTTAGAAATTCATGGCAAGTAGATTTTTAAATTTTTGCACCTCCAAAAATAAAAACCTGATATTACAATTGTTATGACATATGAGAGTAGGTTTACTGTTGAAGATAAATGAGTAAGAGGAAAAAGAATTAATCCATGCAAACAAACTGAAAACATTGTAGCACATATAGTGGATAATAGGTTTTCCATTATCTGAATAATTTTTAAGCGTGACAAGATTATCTAAATTCCTGTGCAGTTGTATGAAAGCTGTTTTCTATTAGTATAATCATACATGTCATGAAGAGTGATGATGGCATATTATACAATCAGAATTTATAGAATATAGCTGCCAATGCTATATATGAGCTTCTTTTCAAAGGAACTGGTGTTTAAAATTTGAATCTGAACTTCCACTTCTTGGAGAAATGGAAGTGTTGTGAACTGGTATTGTAAGATTATATCAAAGAAATGCTGATTAGAAGAGTAGATAGCCTTCAAGACTGCACAGTATGGTTCATAAAATCTTTATTTCTTCAAGATCATAGCTCAGCACTATTCAGTTTTCTATACCTGGGCATCATTCTTACTCTAGCTTTTTTGCTTTGTATTTTGTTCAGCCTTGATTGAAGAAAAAAAGAAAAAAATCATCATCTGTTGTTCATTCTTGTATAACCAAGAAGCCTTGATTCTTAGGTCTGGGTCTTTTTTTCATTTAATTAGATTCAAAGGTAAGTTCTTTTTCCTCTGCAACATGGGTAGGGTTATTGTTCCTGTGAGGCAACAGAGGTGACTGAGTTATTTCATCACCTGTCCTTTCTTATTTTTCAAATCTATTCTTTGTTGGACTTCTCTTTATCTATACAAAGAGGAAAACAGTGGCTTATTGTCCCTCAAAGCTATTGTAAGTAGTCCTTTTTAGAGCTTCTAAAGACCTGTAGGTTAGTTTCTACGTAATACTTTGAAATAACCTGGGTTATTTTTTTTTTTTTTTTCTCATTAGTTATGAATTTACACTTCTTAACTATTTTTTTTCTCTGACAGGAGAAAAACTGAAACATTTCTGTCACTGAATGAAAATATTGCTTGGTAACCAAATTAGGTAAGAAAAATTATCAAAAGTACTTACAAGTTATCTAATACTTCCTTTCCTGTTAAGGGGGAAGATTCCCCTGCAATGTCTATTTACAATATGGCTTGGGTAATTATCTTCAGAGAAAAATCACGAAGTGTTCTTAGTTCAGGAATGCAATAGCATTGTTTATAGTCAGTCAAAGAGTCCAATAGCTCAAAAATGCTCTTGACCACTAAAACCATATTCATCATTCCATGCATCATTAGTCTGATGAGAGGTTCACAGAGAAGAGAAAAACACTATTTGGTTTTGCCTAATAGTTTCTTTTAGAAGAATGGGAACACATCCTGGAGTCGTTGTAGATAATTATCCAAAAGCATGTGTTAAATGGTCATTATTAATCTACTTGGCAAATAATGTGAGGATGTTTTAGAAAATGAAGAGAATGGATTAGATAACATAAGGCTGTTCCCATAGAGACCTACGAGGCATACAGTCCTTGAAAATTGGTTGAAGTTCTTACCACAGGAAAACAAATATGTAATAGTTGCAAAGAAAACAAAGGGCAATCAAAGGTAGGGAATGACTTTCGTAAGAAAAAAAGTAAATAAGCTAGGATCCATCAGCTTGGAAAACAGTGGCCAGTAGAGGATATGCTAGTGGTCTAAACTTAGGGATGAACAGAAAAGGCAAATAGGGAATATTTATTTGCTGCTTCTCATTATCTTAAACAAACAAATTAAAAACAAAACCTCTACAAAACATTTCTACTAAATAATGAGTTTAAAACAACTTTTTTTTTATGCCTATATATATAAAACAAGGTTATTGTAAGAATTACACTGGCAAGTAAATGTAGAAGCATTCAAAAATAAAGTATGCAAATTTAAAATTGATATCTTTAGATAGTCCATGTAAACACTAAAGTCAGCAAGCTTTTAATGACTAGAAGCTTGGAGGATATTTTGAACAGAAACTTACTTGTCTCCTTTTTCTTACATTTATGCTGTAAGACTCTGTAGATCAAAGTCATAAGCAGAATCCTTGTCCGCATGGAGCATTTGTTTTGCCCTAATATGATTGTTGTTGTGTTTTTATCTACTGAGTAACCTGATACTTAAACCTGCTATGTAAAAGTCTTGTGCTGTTCTACTACAATTGAATTTTCTCTATAACTAGTACCAATAAAACCTCTTTTCAATCATCTCACCATGATCACCTGCCCAGAAACTGCAATATTTTTCAAACCTCAGTATATATTTTTTGTAGTGTTAAATTATTAGGCGATGCGCAGTATCTATTAAATATCTGGGGCCTTTCTGGGATACTTTTGCTAGGAGACGAAAACAATTAAATGAGTATTTGACTTTTCAATAAAGGTAATTGCAATATTAACAGCAATAATGTTTTTTCCAATTTTAGTGTAAGCAAACACAGTCAATTTCCCTGTAAATTCTTTCTAGGCTTAGGTTTTTGAGCAAATGTTGAAATCATCTTCTTCCTGCTCCCATCCAGAGTATGCTGGCAGCCTTCCTAATGAGCACAAATTTTCATTATTTCCAGGAATTATAGCTGCAATAGAAACAATATTTCAACATATTTGAATTTAATGACCCATTCTTTCAAAACTGTAGCATCTACTCTGAGTTAGTACTTGTTTTGGTCTTCTATATATTTAGTGGTTTTGAAACTGGTTCCTGGGATTACACAGAGAAGTTGGTCTGCTCCACTTACTAGCTTCAAAGTAAATTGCCTACCATGACTTGTGTTTAGGTTGATCATGGCAAGCCACCTAAAAGCCATAATACGTGTGTATCACTTGCCTCTTGGTTTTCTTCAAGTTTTATGAGATACCTTTGGAATCATAAGACAAGAATATTTTGTCGGTGCAGTAAATTTCTTTTCAATTCAGAGTATAGGACCTCATGAGCATAAAACATATTCAGTCCCAACCCTTCTGATAATATTTTGTTGATGAATCAAAGTTTGTGGGGATGGAAGTGTTTAAAAGATTGAAAAAAAAAAATTGGAAACCAAACTTTGCTGCATTCATTCATTCATTAGCAACATGTGTTATGCTATGGCTCTGTTTATATGCTGTGGCAAATATGATGACAGGATACATAACCATTATCCAGCAATCTTTTCTTAGGTTACCCATGAGTACACAATGTCATGAAGGTCACGTTTAACCATTTATGCTGATGGCTGAAAGTCCTTGGTAGCTCTTCCTCAAGGTGGAGGTGATCAGGTCTGAGGGCTCATCAATGAAACAAGTTGAGGAGGTAGTATGCTGGTGGCCACTCTTCTTTTTCTTCTGGTTTGTTTTGTTTGTGCATGATAGTCTTTTCACTGCTCCGGTGTTACACAACAGCACTCAGAGTAGAACAAGGGTAAGAAAATTATTTAACATTTTCCTTGAAAAAAACTGTTGATTTTGGAGTAAAAAAATCAGTGAATTTTGAATAAGAACAAGTATTATTTTATCCCTGTTCTGAAATCAACTTTTTTTAAAATGGCATTGAGAGTTTATTTCTGTGTAATAATATAATTTCTATTGTACAGTATTAAACTTAGCACTTCCACCAAACTTGCTGAACTTCAAGTAACAGTTCTGCTAATGTTTTTTTCTTAAAATATCTCACTGCTTTTAAAAAATCCCCAAAAAGCTACTAGAAAGTTTAGGTACTGATATAAAGAAGTTAAGTTTTAATCAGAGAGAGCCATGGAAAATCTATGTTTACTATTCCAGTGACACAGTGGCATTGACAGTCATCTACCTTCTCTGTCCCTGTGGCTTATGTAGCAGAAGTGGGAGGAATGCAAAGACAGGTCATATTTCCAGTAAGGTTACACTCATCCTGTAGTATTAGTGAGATAAACAACTATTTTTTAGAGTATATTCTGATGTGTGCTTCAAGTGTTCTTCTAAGAGTACACATATGTGCACACATATATGGAGCAAAGAATGTCAGATTCCAGAATAAACAGAGGAAAACTAGAAGGCAATTTGACTTCTTCAATGTAAGTTAACTCATTTTAAGAATTAGTTGCTGATCACCAAGTATTATCTCTACCAAAAATATTTTGAAATTGATAGTCAAGAATAAAAATCTGTCTATTGCTTTATTTATATTTGACTATTCTAGTATATGTTTTCTTTATAAGGTACACCTTACATGAAAATAAGTTGATAATCCTATTAAAAGTAGTCAAATCAAAAAGAAAAAGAAAAGATGACCTCTTTGTACTATTTCTGTGTAGTTTCTCTGATTAATAGCAAATAATTTTTCTGGGTTTTTTTGTTTTATGGTGTCAGTGGGGGATTTTTTGGTTGTATGTGGTGTTGTTTAGCTGGGGGGGTTGAGGGGTTTTTGGTTGGTTGGGGGATTTTTCCCAAATGTAGGCACTTCCAATGACATTCTAAATTAATAATTTAGCACTCAAATACCAGGGGTTTTTTGTTGTTTTTTTTTTTTTCCAGTGGAAGTCCTTTGGGTTGTCTTGTCAATAATTTAAAATGTTTTGTCAATATCAGTCAATTCTTGAAAATATAGTCAATTTTATTTCATTTCCTAAGCACATTTCAAATCACACACGCATGCACTGCACTATGGTCATATTGTACAGAATTTTAAGGCAGATCAGTGGGCACTTGTTAATTTACACAGCAGTTTGTAATAATTGGTAGGTGTTCAAGTTAAAGCCTCAAGAAAGTTCCTTTTAAATTGGCTGAGATGCTATAGTGTATAGCTGTCAGAACTGCATAAGACATCCCTAAATACGATGTGTTTGCCACCTCAGGGTGTGAACTTTGATTTTCATTTTGTAACTGCTTGAATTTGGTTTAGTTTAGCTTCTTTTTTATTATTATTATTTTTACTACCAGCAGATCAACACGACAGTACTCCTGCTTTGAAGTAACTGTTCAGAGATGGGTTTAAAGGAGTGTCTTTTACTGCAGTCTCAGTAACACTTGCTGTATCAGTACCTTTCTTTGATCTCACATATTTCCCACTGTCCTTTGCAGATCTCAAGCTGCACCCTCTGAGTTCAATGCTTCACAAAAAAGAAAAAGTAAAAAGAAAGAAGGAAAAAGCAATGTGTGCATGTGTGTTTGCTTAAATGCCAGCTTTCAGTAAATGTGTCCAAAGTCATGCCAACAGACCAAGGGGTTACAGACAGCAGTGAGCCAGAAATAACAGCGATATATTGTGCAATTGTGTTGAGTACTTAGTAACTTGAATAAACGGATCAACTTCAATAAGACTGCTTGCTCAACTGAGAACACAGTAAGGCAGTTCAACTGTTTCTCAGTCCGGCATGTATCACCTTTAGAATTGCAAAGTTTGGCTCTCTTAGCTGCTAAAATTTAGTCCTAGTAGAGAACTAAAACCTTTTTTAATAAAACAAATATGATCCAGGGTAATTAAAGTAATCTGGACACAAATGCAAATAATATTTTATGAATATGCATAAGGCATATACCAATTGTGCTTTTATATTAAAAAAAAACAAAAAGCAAATTAATCCTCTGTATTCTCTACTTCTGCATGAATAAACATGTTGCACAAGATGAGTTGCAAAAAGTCTGAGTATTTTCTTCTATTATCAGACTGCTGCAGCACCAGCATTCTAACCTTTATTAGGTTAGTAGAAATATACTCGGAAGAACCTTTAGGGATAGCTTTAATTCTTGTAATGCTGGCTTAAGAACATAATATATACCAAATATATTTGTTTTCAATTAATTCTTTAATTAATACTGGCACTTTAGACTGATATTATATAACCTTTTATATTCTCAATATTTTTTGTGATGCTCAAATATATCAGCATCATTCCAACTTTATTTTTTTAAATCAAGTTCTATATAAGAATTGGGATCATATCAATTCCATATCTGAACTTAAGTTTCATTTTTCAGAGCTTTAAGGAGTGTTCTTCCTCATCCCCTGGCTTTTACAGGACTTTGTGTAGGTACTTCTTTTCTTCTTGATTATAGTGATGATCTGGTCTTTCTCAGAACTGCTTGCATGAAGCAAAGCAGATAGATAGGAAACCAGATTTACTTTTGTGAAGCCTTTCTTGCTTAAGAAGAGTAAATCCATCTGCCACTTAAACAGTTGATAATGTCTGAACGTAAGCAAGTAGCCCCCTGCAATGTATAGAAATGTATAGAAAATCTCCCTTTCTCAGAGTTGGCAATTCTAACTCAGTTTGTCAAACTATGGCAAGAAGTATGTGTAAATGACATATTTTGCTGAAAATATGCAAATATATGAAAATATCAGCTGACAAAAGTAATGACTCCAGTGATACCATATTGTGTGACATTAACGGCTGATTGATGAAAACTGTACTGGCCAAAATTAGTTCAGATAGAAACCCTGTAAAGCTTGGGGGTTGATGGGTATGTAAGGCAAACCCACAATAGCTAATAGAGTTTTAGATAAATTATTCCATCAGTTGAGTCCGAATTGGCATGGTCTTGGTTGGAGCACTGTATTTCTCATGCCTGAAGCATGTGCCACTATATTGGATATTGCCAAAGAAGTGAGGAAGTTGGGCAGGTGACAAAGTTTCCTCTCCCCTACCTAAGTTCAGCTTGCCTTTAGCTGAACAGAATAACAAACAGCCCTTTTCATAGAGCTGGATGAAGTGCAAAATTGTTGTGCCATGACAAAGTGATGAATTAAGTCTACTTCAAACAGAACTTTTATAACTTTTAGTGACTTTAGTTCAAGTATAGCATATTTCTATACAGGAGGTAAGTCCTGGAGGATGAATTTTTCAGTTTGAAATGTAGGTATACTTCTTAAAAGAAACCAAACTCCATTTTTATTCATCCCTATCCTAACTTTGGTAAGTTCATTGACAGTATGACGTTTAGTAATATTAAAAGATTTGCTGAGTACAATGAACTACGTCTGAACCTCAGAGTGCCATCAGAAGGAAATAGAGAGGGAGGGAGGACCCCGCACTGAAACACGTTGGCTGGCAGGATTTATGACCCCATGGGGCAAACCAACACTGAAACAGTCTTTTTCCAAAGTACTGCACCCTGTGCAAGGGACCAACACTGGAGTAGTTCATGAAGAAATGTGGCTCATGAGAGGGATCCCATAGTGAATCAGGGAAAAAGAGAGCAAGGAGTTCTCTCTCTGAGAAGGAAGGAGCAGCCGAGACAACATGTGATGAACTGAATCCAAAACCCCGTTCTTATTTCCCCTGCACTGCTGAGGGGTAGGAGGTAGAGAAAATCGGGAGTAAAACTGAGCCTGAGAGGAATGGAAGCGGAAGGTGTTTTAGGAATTGTTTTTCATTCTTGTTATCCATGATTTATCTGATTTGATTGGTAATAAATTTAATTACTTTTCCTCAGGTTGGGTTGGTTTTACCTGTAATGGTAATTGCTGAGTGCTATTACCCTGCCCTTATCTTGATCTACAAGGTTTTTGTTGTATTTTCTCTTCCTTCTCCCATTGAGGAAGGAAGTGATAGAGCAACTTCAGCGGGCACACCTGGCAAGGGCCAAGGTTAACCCACCACGGAGTTTTTAACTTTCTCTCACATATAGCCAAGAGGTTATATAACCACTGCTCAAAAGGAAACACGGTGATCTTGTTACATTGTGAAACACCCTCTCTTTTGTTATATACATTCTATGTACTCTTCTCAGTAAAAGCAGACAGAGAGGGAAGCCTTTAAAGGAGACAGGATCAGATTTTCATTTTTCTGTGTATAAGTAGGCTTAACTGTGGGTCTCTGGGGAAAAGTGTGCTCAGTGTTGAAATATTACAGCAGAACACACAGGACTTTGGCAGATTTCTCTTGCTTTTCCTAATCTGTTAACAAAACAGAAGTCTTTACTAGCTTTCTCAAAGATTATAAATGTTTTTTGAAACATTTCCGGGTTTATACAATACCTTCTGACCTCAAAACTAAGTTTTTTGGGTTTTTTGTTGTTGTTGTTGGTTTTTTTTTTTTTTTGAGACTGTTACTTGTTGGTTTTCCTTCCTTCTTTGCTTTGCTTTTCTCTTTTCTTCTCTCTCTTTGTTTTTTCTCTTTTTATGCATTCATCTGATACTCAATCAAATACTTTACATTCAACTTTCTCTTGAAAAAGTACAATTTGGACAATAATTTATATATCATATCAAGTCATTCAAATGGGGTAAAATAGACTTTGAAATGGGTCAATAATAATGTACTAAACACTAATGTATTCTCATAGACTAGATATTCACCTTTCTATTGGTGGTGAAATCTCATCAATAGCTCAACAATGGCAATTTCAAAGACGTTTAATTGAATCTTTTTGTGCAGCTGAGATATGTGTGAGTAAATTAAGCTTAAAAATTATAAATCTAACTTAGCAAGAAGTACATTATTTTGCTATGAGAGTTTCCAAATGATAGAGTTGGCTGTTTCTGAAAGACTAGGTATAATTTTCTAAAAAAAGTTATTCTATTTTCAAAGCATTTAGAATGTGACAAATGTGTTTAGGTTTCAGTTTCAAGACATTATTTCCAAATTTCTCAGATAAATGATGTATTATATTTTTAGACATATTTTTTTAAATTTTCCCTTATTCCTAACTCCCCCCAGAAACATAAGTGAGGGAAAAAATGGCATTACCGAAATGCGTTTTTGTTTGAGTATGTAACTGCATTTTTTCTATTAAAAAGATCACAAAATTTTGAAGATCTGGTCTTCAAGTCTGCATAAACCAGAGTGTTTTCAACAAGCATTGACATTTACATCAGCTGAAGGTGGATTCAGTGCCTTTCCTGACAACATAATTATCTGCTACTACTTCACTGCTCCATGAAACAAACAGACATAACATATATAGTGGTTAAAGAATCAACCTCTGACAAGTGCTGTTTTCCACTTCTGATCACTTTCAATGTTATCTTCTAGAAAATATGATGAAAAATGTTTTTCGTGTTCTAAAAAAATACATATAACAGGAAATAGTGAGTGCTCTGCAATGATACTTTTCTTCTGCTATTGAAGGGGTGTAGTGTAGCTCTCTTTTTTTGTATCTTTCAGATATACAAGGATTTTCTTGTTGTCTCATTTGTATGGTAGTATACACTAAACATATAACCCTTATATTGAAACACCTGTATGTCTCAGGGTTTGGGTGTGTCTTCTTTTATACACGTGCTTTTTAAAACTACAATGCAAATTTACAGAAAGCCAGGTAATTTATATGACTCATTTTTTCTTCTTTCCCTGGGAGTGAAGTAGTTCTGTTAAACTATAGGAATAATACATGTAGTTTCACGCAAAGTAAATTTGGACAATGTGTAAATTTGTGCATAAAAGCCAAACATATTGTAGTAAATAAATGAATGACTGATATTGCTCTGATAAACCTCATTGCAGGTTGTAGAAATTTAGTAAAGGTAATTCAGGAAATTAAAACTGCATTATGAGTGTCCTATATAGTGATTTATAGTATTGCAAGTGACAATGAAAGTATCCCTAATTTGATCTAATTATCTACTTTCAGAAAACCAAAAAGGAGTACTCTACAATTATGAAGACAGTGGGAGAAGGGGAGGGCACTGTGTCTTTTGTGTTCTTGTTTATCTTCTTTTCTGAACAACCAGATTTAGGATGTTTAAAGTAAAGGTTGAGACAAGAATGACTAGAAGGTCTGAAATGACTCCAGCTTCCATGTAGCTGCACTACCCTTGTTTTTCTTAGTCTGTGATCTACTACTGTTTTCCGAACTCTTTAATTCTTGTGTTACTATTTAAATGGATGTGTTGTCCAACTTTGGAAGGAGTTTTATAATGCTTAAAATAAATTAGGCTGTGTTCTTAACAGGACATTATTATTGCCCCTAATTTTTAAAGTTTTATTCTAAGTTCTTTACCTACAAAGAATGTAGAATAAACTAGATCTTTATGCACAGAGATTAGGTATGAAAAAATTTAAAAATCAGAAAGTCACGTATAAAGAACTTTACCAAAGAAAAAAAAAGCCTTGAATACAATGCTTACTCCAGGAAATCTGTGTGCATTTTGCAGTAAGGAGATACAGAAATGAGTGTGCAAACAGGGTTGAGGGTTTCAACAATAATATTTCTGCTGTTTCCATAGTACCAGCCTAGAGTTAACTCCTGATTTCTAGCTTTCTGAAGTTAAGAATTATGCATTTTTCTTCCAAAAAAGAATGCCTTTAACAGCAATTTTCCCCCTCCAATTACATTCCCTGTATCCCCACTTTATATTTTGCCTGTTACTCTCATAAAACTGCAAATTAAATGTTTGAAACTCCATTAGTGGAAAGAAATACAGCAGACTGTCCCTTCCCATTGTGGCCATTGCCAATTAGGTATGAAATAAGTTTATATGAGGAAAGAGCAAGCATTATTAAAATTTTTTTGAAAGTACAAATTTTTTTTTTACTGAACCAAGAAACAGAAAGATCTTCCGTATACTCTGAGAATAATTAGCAGATCAAGACACTCTAAGTCCTGGGTGAGAGAATATTTGTCTCATGAACCCTAAACAACCTTAGATATCATACAGATTTACCATTTTTAGGCATGCAGAGTGACAGGAATTGAAAAGCTAGTAGAAAAACAGACGGCATCTCTATTTGTGAATATCTAAAGAATTAAGTGGGATTATTGTTGCATTACCTGCCTATCCTTCCCAATCAACAATGTGAAGGGAGGGAAGCTTAATTTCCTGTATACCCCATGCTATCCAAAATATATATTCTATTGCTTTCCATCATGCTAAAATTTCTCAGTAATCATTCAAGTTCAAGAGAAAATTCAGTACTGAACCAACCCACTAGCAAGAAATGCATAAAGAACTGAGAACTCATAATTATGGATTTCAGTTTGAATGGATATATGTACGTGTGTGTGCATATACTTGTGCACGTATGTGTAAAATATCAGTTATATGAACTTGATTTTACATGCATAACTATGTATAAAGAAAGTATACATCTGTGTACATATATATCTGTGTAGATATACAGATATAAAATATACGTTGGAATGAAGTCAGCCACTGAGAGCAGCCCTGAGGAAAAACACGTTAGGGCATTGGATGATGAAAAGCTCAAAAAGATCTGCCTATGAAACCTTGCAGTCCAGAAAGCCAACATCATCTTGGACTGCATCCAAAAATTTGAGTCCAGCAGGTCGAGGGAAGTGATTCTCCTCTTCTGCTCTGCTTTTGTGAGACTTGAGGTACTGCATCCAGCTGTGGGGGCCCTAACACAAGAAGGATTTGGACCTGTGTGAGAGAGTTGAAAGGAGGTCCACAAAGATGATCAGGGGGCTGGAGCACTTCTCCTATGAAGACAGTCTGGGAGAATTGTGGTTGTTCAGCCTGCAGAAAGGAAGGCCACAGGGAGAATTTCTAGCAGCCTTTCACTACCTAAAGCAGCATACAAGAGAGCTGGAGAGGGACTTTTTACAGGGGCTTGTAGTAAGGAAAATTGCTTCAAACTGGAAAAGGTTAGATCTAGATTAGATATTAAAAAGAAATTCTTTATTGTAAGCATGAAGAGACAGTGGAACACTTTGTCCAGAAATGTGGACAATCTGCAGGAGTTAAAAGCTAAGTTTGATGGGGCTTTTCCTTGTCCTAGTTGAAGATAGCCTTACCCATGGCAGAGGGGTTTGGAACTAGGTGGTTTTTAAAGTCCCTTCCAAGCCAAACCATTCTATGATTTGAGGAAGTATATACTTCTCAGAAGATGAAAACACTATGTCTTCTGACATCTTCATTTAGATGACCTATTACAGTAGTAAGATTATTCTGAAATTTTAACTCTGAAGATTTCCCAAGCATAGTATCACAATTTTATTTTAAAGTTAGGAGGGAACATCTTTGCTCTGCAGCCAGGCGATATTCACAGATGACACTGTCTCTTCTACTCAATTTTGTTTTCTGCTGATGCAAGGAATTGTCATTAGAGAAGTGTCAAAGTAGTGAAGTACCTCTGAATAATGTCTGTTTCACCACAACATGTTATAAGTTACACTTCAGTAATTTAGTGATATAATTAGGTTGGTGTAGTGTTCACATTTAGAGATAGAGGATTCACATGTGTCACTGTTGACAGGAGTCAGGCCTAGCTGACAGCACACAAACCCAACTCAACCCTCTGAAAACATACCTTGAGTTTACCCAACCCACTAGTCAGTGTAAAAGCCCCAAAGTCCCACGAACTTCCCAGAAGCCAGATTGAGAGTGGCAACAGCCACCAACTTTTCTGCTGGGCTCCATCACCTCTCTTATGGGACAGAAGGGTCAGGTAATTCTTTAAAAAATGCTGCGATTATAATCTGTATATCTATATCTGTGATTGCATCCCATAAATCTCTAATTAAAGACCCTCAGCATCCAAGTCCATACACTATCCAGTGTCATTCTTATCTTAAATTTCAGAAGGAAAAATTAAACATCAAGTATTAGAATATGTAAAATACAAAACCAGCTAATTTCTCCTGATACACCTTCCTCTTATATTTTGCTATCTTTTATAATTGCTTTGAATTTTCTGCTATGTCCATTTTTTGTTGCATTTTGTGCTTAGACATCTGGCTAACAAGTGCAAACTTTGCTAACTTAAACCAGGCTGATAATCTATAACAATCAAATTCTCTATTTAAACTTAGCCTTTGAAGTGTTCTCGAAATACTATCAAATGCTAAAGAAAATTCCTAGTCCTGTGAATGTAATGGCAGGAAGCTACAAGTAATGTAGGTTAAAAAAAATTAAAATAAAAAAAAAGGCATAAATTAAAAAAAAAAAGGTCACTGTAATGAAGTTTCACATACATAGTAAGTAATCACCAGGAAAATATAACCAATAGAAATGTAACATCTTATCAACCAAAGCCCTGAACATTTGAAAAATGTTTCAAACGACTGTTAAGTGTAACAAATAATAATAATAATAAAATATTAGAGAATAAAATGAACATCAAAAACACTTTATTAAGATTGCCTGGACTGACAGTATACATGTCTGGAAAAAAAGTTCATGAAAAACAGAAAGTCAGCTGAAGAATTGCTGAGATAACTTAATGGTGCTTGGGAATGATAAGAATCTTATGGGCTGCTACTATCATTGCCATTATCATTAATAGACTATGAATGATGAGAGGCTATTTACCTATCTTTTTTTCCAGGTCCTTTTTTTTTATTTTTTTATTTTTTGAGACAGCACATATGGAGTTGGGGGACAAAGGATATGGACATGTGTGCATATTTCAGAATTTTAATCCACAGAACAAGAGATTATATGCTATATTTAAAATTTTTACAAAATTTCTTATCTCTTTCTTCAATCATTAAGAATGAATTCTATGAATTTCACTGGGGAATCTTTAATTACTAGTGGTATTTCTTACTACCAGGATAAGACTGTTCTGCAATTAATACAAATAGAATAATTGATGATCTCAAAGGTATTTTCCAACCTAGTTAAGTCTTTGAATCTGTGATTTGTTCAGAAAATAACTGATAATAAAATACTGCATTTATAGAATGTGGATTTGCATATCTATCCAAGGATTTCACTGTTGCTGCAACAAAACTATGATATATAAATGCAAAATGAACAGGTGAAATATACTGTTGCAGTAAATCAGTGAACTATATCAAATTTCTTGAATTATATATGTTGGTTACATGACTTCTGATTAAAGTTTTCTTTTACCTACTGAAAGAAATCTGAACTTATATATATTTTTGCCCATAATTTATACCGGTATGAAAATATATGGCACATAATGAGATATTTTACTGAAGGTAATAGTAACAGTGCATAATTTGACGTATGCTATTGGTATCACTTTTAGCTTTTGTTCAGGGTACTTGTGGTTCTAAAATACATGAGTTCCTTTGTTTTTCTTTGACTATCCTTAAAAGCATTTCATATTTGGAAATCTGACTTGTCCTTTTTTCATACCTTGATGACATACTAAAATAGTTCTTACAGTGGTAGTAACTATATGTGTTCTAATAAAAGATTATTATTTTTACTATTAAGACTTCTACTGATACTAATGATATTAATGTAAAATAATTTAAAATAAAGAATCAAGCATTATACTCAAGCATTACATTCGTCAATGTAATGCTTATACTCAAGCATTACATTTTTGAAAATAACATTATTAAAGGATGATAAAAGGATAATAATAACAAGTAAGGATTTTAGAAAATAATAATAAATCACTATATAAGATGAAAACACCTGAGTTACAGCACATAAAAACTTATGTTGATTCTTCTGAAAAAAAAAAAAAAAAGATAATGAAGAGGTTTCAAAGATTTGTGCTCTATTTCTTTAAGTTATATTGTCTTTTGCACATTTACTGTCTTTTAGAGACACTTATTTTCATTTAAAAAGTAGTCCTTAACTACATAACTAAGAGCATCACTTTTGAAGGTTGCTTATGGGCAATTAAAGAGAAGTCTTAGCATTTGAAATTAAAATTAGCACTTCAGGATTCAGAAATCTGATCCTTGCTGTTAAATTCATCTAACTGTGCAAAAGAGGGCTTATATAGACTTAGACACATTTGATATATTCTAAGCCTGAATTTCCACTCATTTGATCAAAGGAAGCAATAATATAATTTGTCTGATATCTAAAGTATTATGGTACTAATGAATCTGTTCAGACAAGTAATTTGAGATATGATGTCCATACCTGAGTTGGGCAAGTGGCTCCCTTTACAGACTGTGACAAGAATTAACATTTGTAGGCTGTGATTCACCTTATCCCAAAATGACTGTCCAAATCCTGAGCAACAGATAATTTACTAAGAGTATCTGTTTCAGACTATTGATTGTAAGGAAAATTCAGATCCAAATTGTAAACATTCAAATATGGGAAACAAATCATATCCTTTAAAAAAAATCCACCGGACCAAACCTATTTGTTTAGTTTTACATTTCTATTAGGAAAAGAAGATAGAAACACACAGCACATGACGAGATATATTTATATTTCTTTTTATTTATTAATTCTTGTTTTCTTTTGATTGACAGTAATAAATTGATTATTAGAAAAAAATCTTGCTTCTCATAGACTACAACTGAGTGACCCCTGAACACCTACATTCTGTAGCTGCTGCATGAAAATATTGTGGTGTATCTTTCCTCATCATCTCATTAGGTGTTCTGGCCCTCTATGTCAAATCATTCCTTGATCATGAGTTACCATTTCTGAGCATTCACAGTTTGAATTTCCCCTTCAACCTGTAAGTATTCATAACACAGAAGCTCTATTTCAACTTGATCTAAACAGTTTTAAAGCCATACAGTAGTCATAGTCATTAAGACTATGTTTGAAGGCTTAAAAAGTTTTAGCTGCCTTAGTAACATCCTCTTCAGCAGGAACTGATGGCAAAATATTTACAAATATGTTTTTAAAGGCAAATAAGGAACAGCCAAGGTAGTTGAATGTCAGTACAGCATAATTGCTGTTTTCCTTGATCCTAGATGTGTGATGAGTTTGACTATTCATTTATCACATCTGGCTGTTCCAAATAGTCCAGTGATATCCATTCTGGATTATGGCATAGCCATATGACAAGCACAGTGGTTACTTTTTATAGTACTGCTGAAACTGTGCTGATAATATTTTACTTGTGTTGGTTCAGTCACATAGTCAACATGGAGGACCTCAAGGTCTCCAACTATGTCTTTTATAACTGTGTTTTTCCACAAAAGGATCCCTGCTGTTTAACAAGGACCTTTAAAGATACCCTAAAACTAAATCAGTCCTTTATATGTTCTCAGATCAAGAACTTTATGGAAAGAACTTTCATATCAAGACATCTCGAAGCAAATCATTTATGATGTGCAAAAGTCTCTGAGGCAAAGCTGAGTGAGGTAGAGGCCAAAAAAAAGAAAAAGCAAAAGTTCAAAGAGAATTAAATACTGTTTCCCAGCTATAAGAAATTCGTATTCCAAAGATGAAACGGTACATGTTCCTTGTGGATCTTTTGTTCTCACTGCATTCAGCTCAGAATTAGTGAGATAGATAGCAGAATCACCCAATAAAAATAATCATGGTCATTTATGTAGAACAGGCATGCATACAAGAAGTAAGGCCAAAATGAAAATGGGGAGTGAGAGATGCAATATGAAATACAAAAGGGTAAACTGAAGGCTTAAGCATTTTATATCAGTTTTAAATAGACTGTTTGGTTTAAAATTTCTGTCCCTTTCACACTGACAGTGTATCTTGAAATTAATCGGTAGGTAAAAATATTCACAAGTTAGCAATGGAATTTTCCATTTTAAACGTAGTGGAACGGGGTTGTCTGGTTGGTTGAGGTTTTTTTACAAGAACCATTTTTAAGTGAGCAGTTATTGTTCTGCCAACAGTTTAGAAAGAAGTAGCTAAGTAGTGGAAATGAAGGGTTAATACTTGCACTCTTGCTTTATCACAGAGAAATTTGTAGAAGTATTTCAAAGTGTTCTAGTGAGAAGGTTATCTCATGTATTTGGATATTCCTTCACAAGAATAAAGACTAAATTTCTCTTGGTGTTACACATCATCTCTGACTCATCTGAAACAGTTCAAATCAATTAAAAAAAAAAAAAAAAAAAGTCTCAAAGAGGAAACAGTAGACTTCCTTGTCCCAAACCAACTTAATCTATTTTTTTTTTCTCTAAGAGAAATATTTTATTAAATGGATGAATTAGGACTACCTGTTTCCAAGTAGTTATTTCTAATCACGAAATAGCTAGTCGATATGAGTCACTAAATATTCCAGATTTTCAAATATTACTGCACTAGTTATTACAATCAGTAAAATACANTTTTTTTTTTTTTTAATTATAGATTGTTTGCAATCTCTAAATGGCAGCCTTGTAAAGCTTCTGTAGTACAGTAAAAGAGATCTATAATTTTCCTTAGATGGGAAGCTATATTTGTGGAAAAGCAAATATTTGTTCAATGAAGAATTGCATTATAATTTTCTGTCTGATAAGTGGATCTTGCTGATATAGTCCTGAATTTAAAAATTATCCAATTTAATTTAATAAGATTTTTCAGGATTTTTTTTCCCACTCTTATTAATATGTTAGCATATTCAGACTAACAAAATATCATTAATAGTAAGCCTTTTAATTTCATATAGTCACCACTTGTTTTATTCTCACAAGTAAGTCTCTTATCCTGCTTTTTACATCTTTAATTCTTTTTATAATGCCACTTCCTATACTATTAGGGGATTTAAGAAATACTGGTCTTCATTAAAATAGCACATGATAGAAAGTTTTTAATTTATAAAACTCTTCCACTGAGGAGAATGGAGATATAAATGTCAAAAATAATTTTATGACATCTCAAAAAATTACCATCTGTTATCTGAACCATCATAGATGCAGCAGGTTATGTGAGCACATTCCTCTGAATTTGACATCTCTCGGAGCTGGCAAACCTTTAAATTGGCAATATTCAAAGGGCCATTGCTGATGATGAAGTCTACATACATCATACATAATATCATACACACATACACACATATCTCCATACTCCTTGAGGTGCTCATTGGAAACATAAAAGGATTTAATGTATTTCACTGAACTTGAGAGGAATTTTTGATATGTACCTTTGCACATAGAGAAGGAGGTGCTCACATCATTTTACCTAAGTGAATTGATTATGGTGTGAATGTCACTATATAAATCTACAGATAAGTAATTTTTATAATTGTAGTAAACCCCATCAAGTTGCTTTGTAAGTGCCAAATTACTCACCGATTAAGTGCTGCTAAACACTTTTGCACCCTTATCTTTGCATCCATATACTTTGCACCTTTACCCCCTTTTGCATTCCTGATTTTTGTGTAAATCATTCAAAATTGCTTCTGAATTGATGATCCTTTATATGCTTTAATGTTTATAATAAGTAGAGTGAACCTTGAAATGGAACTATGTAAAGTTGCATTTCCACAAATTCATATTAAACCTCCTTTTGACAATATCTTTTATGGTATTTCTTTAAGCAGATAAACCACTTGTTTTCAACACAAATGTTTCTTCTATTCTGAAGATATCAAATCAAGTCAGTCAAGAGAGGGGTTCTATAAATTGAACAGACTGAGGTCTAGATTATAAGTCTTCAAAGATACCACTTCTTTTAGTTGTCTTTTCAATGAATCTTATCAGGTTACATTGTTTTCTCCACTAGATGTAAAAAACTGATGTGGAAATTCTTAAGGTGGGCCCCTCCAGTAAAAGTTGGATTATTCCTTCAAAACATGCACATATTTGCAGATTATTAATGCTTTACCAGTAAATGTTTACACCTGGTCTCTTCAGCAAGACCTTTAAAGCACATCTATGAAACAGGTCTGTTGTAGATGCAAGCAACCACGAAGTTAATTTCAGCCTTCCAATTTTCATTACTATCTAGCTATTATTTTGATATGTTTCATATTCTAAAATTTTTCTGAAAAATAATTACTTCAGTCATACTTCCAAAAATGTGTGCACAGAACATGCATTTGAGCAAATTAAAAATATAGCTACTAATGCTGAAAAATAACAGTTGAACCAAGGGTGTTACCTTTCATACCTAATATCTCATAAATATTATGGGGTTTTGATTAGTCAGGTTTCTTTCCCACTTCTGTTTATGAAAAGATATGTTCATAACATAAATGTAATTGTGGTAAACTTTTATGAAGATATTAATAACACTCTTTTGGACCAAATCTTGGGGCTATTTTATAGTAAGAAGCAAATTTAGGCATACCCTAATATAGGCTAACCCCGAACCATTCTTTTTCACAGGCAAATATTTTTGTGAATTATTTTCAAGTAATCGTATTGCAAGGTGATACGAAATAATTCTGTGCCTTTTATGAAACATCATTTTGGGGACACACTTCAGGCTATTAAAAAACTGGGAAGAGAAAATTTCAGGGGATTCATACTAAAAATGTGTTTGATTTTTTTAAATTATTATTTGTTTTCTTATTGTGGATGACCTATAGTTATGAACAACCTTTCATATTTTGACATCTTTTATAATTTTGCAGTTCTGTGAATGAGTACTGGTCCACAGGCCAAAAAATCCAATGTAGTAGTTTAGGACTTTTTTTTTTTTTTTTTTTTTTTTTTTTTTTTTTTTTTTTTCTTCTGGTATTTAAATGCAAAGCATAATTATAATTTTTTTAGGCTGCCACAGTGTTTTCTGTCAGTCAGCATTACTCTCGCTGTTGCTTTATCTGACAGCAGACCCCTGGCCTGTCATGGCAGAGAAAATAAGAGGGAAAATCTCTTCACCACTGAGTAGATGTGAAAGCAAAGTTGGAAACAAACTGTAATTTTAAATCATCATTGCTAACTTGCCTTTTTTATTTAGAGGCATGAATAATATAGGAGTATATTATAGAGTACTAAGAAAATTATGTTGTTATATATTATTAGAGTTACTCTTTTTGAAATTAGCTTCTCTTAAAAATATGCAAAGGAATGTTTCATGCAGATGCATATTTGTAACAGAAATCAGTCATGAAAATATGGAAACAAGAGTTATCTATTTGTAGAGGAATAGAAAATATACTTTGCTACAACAGACAGATAATGTTCATACCTCTGTTCTATTTTCTTTATTTTTATTTTTTTTTTTAATTCATATATTGACTATTTTTTTTTAATCAAGGGAAAATTACCTTCCTTTCTTCTAATAGAAGAGATGTGACTGAGCTTTGGGTTCTCTTTTCATCTTTCTACAATATTTTATGTTTCATAGTTAATTTTTTTATTCTAACCTTTAATTACTTAGTCTAAAACTCTAGGTAAAAATGCTTCTCATGTTCTTAAAAACAGAAGTTCTGAGAAATTCCCTACCATTTCCAGGAACTCTGAAAGAGAGCTTTATAACATACATTAGAGAGAGATATTGTAGTTCTTAACAAACTAGAATTCTGATAATGCTAGCCATCACAGGTAATGCAATGGTAATGACTGTAATACATAGCATTTCACTTCCACTACCAGCCCTACTTAATTGTCTGTAACAAAACACTTTGCATATTCCATGTGTAAATGATGGCTTTAAAGATAAGGGTAGATATATCTTGATTTATGTTAGCTGTTTTGAAGGTCAGGGTGGCACTGCTTTCCAGGGCAATGTCTGCATTTAGGACTCTGCAATAAAATCACATACTACCTTCATGTCTCTTCACACTCTATCTACCTCCTGATGCAGAGGGCAACCCCTCCTCCCCTACTTCTTCCCCCATCCCTTCTAAACAGTCTGTAGCCATGGAAAGCCACACTCCAGTTATGGAATTTATTCCACCAAATTTCAGCAATGACATCTAGGTCTTAAGTACATCCAATTAAATCTCACTGAAGGATTCAGTGACGTACACAAAGTTTATACAGTGTAATTTTTGTTATGATGGGATACATCATTTGGTTTCCAGAAGCCCCTTGCTTTCCCTTGGCCACCAATGCAAAAGGCCTCTGCTAACATATCTAATTACAGGAGTTCGGAACTGCTATCTGGCTAGCTCTTTCACAGAACTCGCATTTAAGGGTACAGCTTAGTACCTTTCTGATCTTGTGGGTCCTGGCCTCAGGCAGAAGCATGGTGTTGGTGTGGAAGAAAGGAGGACTTCACGTGGATACAACAGGGTTTTATTTGACCCAGAGGGTGGTCCACATAGAAGTGAGGTTTTTTTCCTCTGGATCTCAGTTTAAGTACAGGGGGTGAAGAAAGGGGTAGGGGGCAATCAAGAACAAATCCCAGAAAGTGGGGCGTGACCCAGAACAAAGGGGTAATCAGTAGAACAGTTCTATACATAAAAAAGGGCGGGGAACCAAGACCCTGCCAAATCACTCCACAGCCTCACCAGAACTTTCCAGGCTTCTGGGCAGGATTGCAGAGTGATGGACAGGACTCATAACTCAGGAAAGACCAAAAGGGTTTAACATGGGGCTACAGGGAGGAACCAGTTTAAAGCAAGGAACAAAAGCATGCAGAACTTGGCAAAACCCAACATCTAATGATCTTCTGCAGAAATCTGTAACACCTTTATGTATGTCAAATGATACTGGACACAGATATTCAGGCAGCTGCAGGTTATCTGCAAAACCAGTGCAGAAGGGAAAAATTTGCTGCAAGTTATTAATTCTGTGATTATTTTGTGTCTCTGGTGTGTAATGCCATTGGCTATTGAAGGATGGTTGGTGTTTACCTAGCAATACATACTTAACTTGCCTATTACTGAAATTAGCATAGATCTCCACTCCCAGGTTGATGTGGAGAGAGACATTTGACTTTTTTTGTTGCTTTTTTTGTTTTTTAATAGCAAAGTATTATATTCACATCTTCAGCCACTGGACTTTGTAGCAACATAAAAATGACACTGAATAAGTACAAAACTTTTTGCTGGATTTTATTATTCCCTGATTTTGGAACTAGAGTTTTATACCTAGAGGCTGTGGGAAAATGCATTCCTCAAAACTGAAAAGAGAGAAAAATGGTATTTTTATCTGCCAATAAAATTGAATGGATTGTGAGAAAATTATTAAACAGATGATAATACCCACACTAGACTGTAAAAAAATGCTGGTTTGGGCACTCTGCAAGATAATAATAGAAAAAAATTAATAGATAATGTAAATGTGTTCAATGTCCCATATCCAGATTGGACCTCTTTGAAAAAAGTAATGGGTACAACAATGTTTAAAACACTTTCCTAAGAACTCAGCAATCCAACAGCTGGCTATTATATTCTTTCTGAAGGGTAAGAGAATTGGACTCTTTTTCGCCCCTGCTAAGGAAAAATTATTAATGAATCAGTTTTTCTCCAGTATACAACCAACCCATAATTTTAAGAAAACAGCAGTAATATTGGCAAACTTACAACAGTCATATAAATTAAACACCTGAAATATTTTCCTTTAACAAGTGAAAAGAGAAAATGCTACTATAATTTACTACTATTATTTATTAATATTCATGCAGCAATTTATAATTTATGGTTTTAGGAATCAGGTAACTGCTAGGTAGACTGTTTAAATGGACAACTACCTTTATAGAGAAAATGTGAGGCAAAACTGACTAGATATTTCGTCTAGAGGATTGATTTTGCATATGTTTATACAGAGCATTTTTATATTATATACATGCACATAATTTTATTTTTCTATATATTTATAGTATATTTTAGTATCTATTTATATAATAAAACACTGTATAATTATATATTTAAAATATTTATAATACTTATAACAGAAAAACAGTCATTACAGGTGTTACAGTTATTCCTTAGTTTTCTTGTTATTCACAAAACTGGAGAATATGCTTTTCTGATATCTTAAAAGGCTTTTGCTAAAGCCCAAGGCTGATGACAATCAATTCTACTTCTACAAGCATGTCCTACTCTCTGTTTACACCAAATATAATTTTAAAATAGCGTGATAGGGACCAGATTTTCTTTTAACTAATAGAATTTGTGTCCTTTTTTGACACACAAACTTCATCCATAAAGTGGTGAACAAGCATTTGGCCCACTACAAAATAACCAGCAAAAGTCCATGTCATACAAAGCTCTGTGGTTCAGTCTATCCCTTACTTCTTGACTCAAACTAACACATTTATTTCTGACACACACACACAAAATATTTATTCATACTTTCTAAATAACACATCATTATTTGTAAATAAGATGTTTATTTTTCTTTCCTGTAATCATTACTGTATTTTTTTCAGCATACTATGAATGCTTTAAATAGACTTCAAACCCATCTTCATGGGTGGGGTTTTTTCATTTGTTTTCTTTTTTTTTTTTTAATAAACTATGTAATAGCAAGTTGGTTTGTGCCACATAATTGAACACTAGGAAAACACATGATGTGACATCAAGCCTATTATTCTTTGCATGCTTGAATGCATGGCACACAGTTCCAAATGCCTAACTGATCTCAGAGGTGATCTTCTGGGAATAAAAAGCAAAGAAGTATTAAGCACAACAAATAAATAGTGCATAGGTCTTTCCACTTGATAAATAATAATAGCTATGATTTTGACATATATTGCACATAATTATTACGCTCTCTTTATTAATTAGACAGATAAACATTTTAATTAAGTGGGGAGAATAAACATTTGACTTGATAGTTTTAATTTCCACTCCATGAAAAAATTTAAAGGGTAAGAGATACATTTTAAAATATGTATTCAGATACATACAATCAAATAAAACCGTTAAATCTTTTCCTCACTTTTTTTTTTTTTTTTAATTACCTTTCTTGTTTAATTTTACACAGTGAACTAAACTATCCCTGACTGACTTTCCCCTTACCCTCCCTGTTGGACATTCCATTAGAAGGACCATTTAGGATTTTTAGGTTAGATTTCACTTAGTTGAAAGATGAAACTTGATAAATTCTATGTATGTAGGTAAATTATAAAAAAACATGATGAGGTTAACTGCAAAGAATCAAGCACTATCTAGAGCAATAATGTTATTATAATAAACTTGTATGCAACTTTTAAGTCATAGTTTAAATTAATTGTAAATCAAATCATTAAAGTCTGTATTTTTCAATACTGAGTATTAAGCAAAAATTCACAATATATTCAAATCAATTTTTTAGTTAAAACTTTGGCTTAGTTTTTACAGATTAGAAGAGGCTGCAAAATTTAGTCATTGCTAACAAAATGTTAGTGCAGAGAAGGGAGCAAACTGGTATATGGAAATTAAACAATTAAAAAAAAAAATCAAAAGAAAGTAAGAACATTCAAAAGCTGCTTAAAAAGCATTGCTCATTTTTGATATTATGACTGTGTTGAGTAAAAAATCTCAGAAAAAGCTGTTTTGGCTCCTGTGGCACACTATGATTAACTTTTAATCATTCTACATAGTGTAGTGAAAGAAGACAGCCTATTGTATTACAAATCAAGACAAGTCTTCAGGCCAAACACGCTTTCTCTCTGCTTTGTGTTTTTTTAAATGCAAGATTCCCAAAATACTTCCAAGACTATCTGATAGTGCCTGAGATTCAATTCAGTTATATTTACCTCACAGAATTCACCATGAAAATAGTACACTTGAAGGTGCCTGTTGCAGAAACATGAAATTTCATCTTCATTTGAAATACCTAACTTGAATAATCTAAGGCAGTGGGTGTTTTTAAAAGTTATTCTTTTTTTTTTCTCCTTTACTTAAAATTAGGAAGATTTATTTTAGATATTTTCCACTCACTTATTCCTACTTATTCCTATAGTTGCTTAGTCCTGCTCTGCAAACACAAGCATGTTGCCCAAATTACTGTTGGAAAAAAAAACAAAACAAGTGTTACTTCTACACTAGGGACTAGAGTGAATTTTCAGCAATATTTCTAGTTTCCTTATCAAAACTGTGGTTAGATCTATGACTATGTATATCATAGTGCCCAACAATTAATTTCACAATCATTACACCAGACAAGGACTCAATACAAGACAAGGATTCAGTAGCATTAAGCAAAAAAGGCTGTGTTCAACTATTACTTGAAAGAAAAATTTAAAGCAAAGTATGGGAAAAAAAAAAAATATATATATATATATAAAAATAAATTAAGGCAGTAGTGAGTAGTGGACTGAATCATGATTTGGGACATAAGCACATCTTCAGAAACATAATGAAAAGACAGAAAGTGAAAGGCAAGAAAAAGGCTAGAAAAAACCTCTGAAATCATGGAGTCCAACCTATTACCAAACACCACCTTGTCAACCAGACCATGGTGCTGAGCGCTGCATCCAGTCTTTCCTTAACACCTCCAGGGACAGTGACTCCACCACATCCGTGGCTGCCCATTGCAATATCTAATCACCCTTTCTGTGAAGAAATTCTTCCTAATGTCCAAGATAAACCTCTCCTGGCACAGATTAAGGCTATGCCCTCTTGTCTGCTTGCTGGTTGCCTAAGGGAAAAGGTCAAACCTCACCTGGCTACAACCTCCTTTCAGGTTTTGGAAAGCAACAGGTTCCCACTGAACCTCCTTTTCTCTAGGCTAAACAACCCCTTCAGCTGCTCCTCATAGGCCTCCTCTGCACTCTATGCACTTCTCTAGACGTGCTCCAGTACCTCAATGTGTTTCCTGAATTGAGGGGCCCAAAAGTGGATACAGTTCTTGAGATGTAACCGAGTAGAGGGGAAGATTCCCTTTCCTAGGCCTGGTAGCCACACTGTTTTTGGTTTAAACCAGAATGTAATCTCAGAAAGATTATTAGTCAAAAAATGCCAAAATCCTCTTGGCAAGCTGAAGCTATGCCAGTGAATTGTTTCATTCTATTCCTCATGTAGGCCCTGTGTTTGAGGAATGATAGAACCTAATCTCAGATGGCTCAGAGGAGAATACAAAACATGATCAGCAGGACAAAAAAGCATAAGGAAATGTGAGCCCTGTGAGGCAAAGCTGAGGTTTTTGTTATTAACTTTATAGCAGTTTTAACATATGAATTTTTGATGTAAGATGTTGCCCTGATTTTTAGCCTTCTGATGTTTTTCACATTTCTACTGGAGCTTTCTCACACTTGTAACAAAAACTAAGACTGATATTGTATAACTATGCATTCCTTCCGGGGGGAAGGACAAATTGATGAACTTCTAAGTTGACCGCTGGGGTCAGAGAGGCGTTACTCTTGTCCCCCAATCCCTGAACCCTATAAAAATTCCTAATCATAATAAACTTTCTTTTTCTCTCCTCACTTCGCAACTTGACAGGTGACTATGGTTCTTTTGTGTCCTCTAGCAACAGTAAGAAAGTGATTTTTTTTTCTCAGCATTTAAAAAAAAAATGTGAAAGACATTAAGAAGCAAGTCCAGTGTTGATAGGCTTATGCTGTCTGTATGAAGACCTTAATTTTCATTGGAAACTAATGATATGACAAATATGGTAATATTTGAAAGGGGTTTTTTTTGGGGGGGGGCAGCAAAAGTTTAACATAAGTTCTCTTGCCCACAAAGGTTTTGTGGTAGAGGTCTACTCTTTCAATTGTCATGGTGATACCAGAAATAGGAAATCTGAAGCCTATGCCTTTAACTAGCTTTGATCCTAATTATCCTGGCTTTCAGAAAAATGTAGGATGCTTCTGAAAAAAACAGTCACATTTGAAAGAGAACTTCTATTCCAGAAAACACCTGCAAGTAGTCTCATTCATTAATGTTCCTCTGTTAGTCATCCACTTTGAGAGGAATCAGCAGGTTGCCAGGAATATTGATTTATAGCAATTGTAGGACTCCCAAATGGGTTGCTCTAAAACTGCAAGAGTGAGATCAAAAGTTTACCTCACATTCCTCATTCATCAGCATTCCTGAAGCCTTAGGTTTGTATGGGGGTATTTCTCACTGAGAGTGTTTAGTAGATAATCAAGCATATGATTTCTAAACACACCGCCTCAGTTTCTACTGCACATAGGGAAGCTCAGCACACCTGGGGAAGCTCAGTTACAGAGGATTTTTACAGTCATGTTTACAAAGCTTACTGTGCCTCAGAGAAAGTGTGAAGAAAAGAATTGCCTTGCTTCTTCATTTGTCCTGATTTCTCTGAAAATCTGACATAGATTGATTTACGTTGTCTCTTTTTGAAGAATTTGGTCTTTTTTCAAGTGACAAGGCACAGAATTTGTCAAAACAGCTCTGGTACCCTTAAATTTGGATTCTAACACTTCTTTCAAGTCTATCTACTCCTACCCTCAAAATTACCTGTAAAGAGAGATATGAAGGAGGATCCTGAAAGCAACAACTGAATTATATTTATTTTAAAAATTGAGAAAATTTATATATAATTTCACAACTAGCACCAAATTAAATCTATTTGTTGCACTTTTTTTGATGCATGCATGTGGTTATGAGCTAGCACCATTCTTCTCAAAATGTGGTATTTAAACATTACTTTCCACAGACAAATGATTTGTCATCTTCAATATTGCAAAATGCAGCATTTAATCATTCTGTGCTGTAGGCATGGTAAATGTGAAGTTATTATGAGGAGTGGTATTGCTGCTTCAGTGAGAGAATACTGAAAGTGGTTATCTATTTATTGTGAAAATTGAGATCATTATGTAGCAGAACTGCTGCAGCAAAATCTCCATAGGCTAAAAAAAATCAAATAGATAACACAACTATTCTAATGCTGCATTCAATCACTGCAGATGCAAATATTTACACTATCATCTAATAAAGTGTGAGTTAACATGATTCTGTATTATTTGAATTTAATTTCTTCCACATTTCTGTTTAATGTAAAACTTTCATATTTCCATTAAACTATTTAATATATGCTAGGGAATTTATTTCTGTCAAATAATTTACAAAAATGTTGGAGTTTACAATAAACTGCACTCTGGTGGGTAATAGAAAACAGTAAAGTCTTTAGAAATACTTTCTGATGGGTATCATAAAATTCATTATCATTATAAGTGTACACATTGTGCTAAGAAGAAATTTAATTTCTTATAATATTCCCATAATACAGATTTGTGTCAAAATGGAGTACACACTACTTTAAATTCTGCAAGCTTTTGTGTACTTTGAAGACTCTAAGGGTTTGATCGCACTATTTAGCTTGAGAAGAGCTGTGCTATTTTGAATGAAAAAGAACCAGCGTTTGAATATCTAGAACTCTTTGGGACTATGCCCCCAACTAACACTCTTCAGAATCAATATTCACACTATACTTGAATTGCTATAACTGTTGGCTTTAACCATTAGTTTCCCCATTTGGTACTACCTTCTGACAGGAATCAGTGAGATATATTATTTACAAGAATTTATCTGGGGAAATGAACTTTTATGTAACTATAGGAACACTTGAAAATTAATCTACTCTTATCTACATGAAATGTTGTAACATTTGTAATATCATGACATATTTTCTTCAGTTAATATGGAAATCTTATGGTTTTTGCTTTCTTTGTTCATCCTTTTTTCTCCACCTCCATCTCCCAACCTAAATGGATGTCTTCTTTGTTGGATTATAGGCTAATTTTTTTTCTTCCCTACAAGATTTAGCTTATTTTTATCATACTATAACATTTACATAGAGTCTGGCGATTAACAGGATGTGAATCAAATGCCATTCTTTTTGATGTTTAATCTTTGCTAGCATGCAGCCCAAATGAGGAGGTGGGACAGTTTTTGTTATAGCAGATAAAAGAATTGATTCTTCCTTTTATCTATATTACCTCTGTAGTTTCTAGCAAAGATCTACGAGATCCAACATGACCTCTCCACTTATATCCTCCTTCCATCTTTTTGACCTTGCTCCTGCCTGTGACTCCATTTCTTCCCACTTCAACACCATGACTTCTCGAGCCCTGCTGCCCTTTCTCCTGTTTCTTCTCCTAACAATATAATCATACTGTAATATCCAGCAGCTTCCGAAAGTCAACCCTTCCATTCCCCCTTTCTTTTCTGTATCACTTCTTCCCTTGATCGGTGAACTCCTTGAACTCATAGATTATAGCAATTGCCTCAAGTTCCTTTCCTCTCAATCCAACACAGATCCTCTCTAATTTGACTTTTATTGTGCACCAAGGACATGCTAACATCAAGGCCTACAATGACCCCTCCATGTCAAGTCTCAGGGCCTTTGCTCCATACTTGAACTCTGCTGTTTTTATCATGACTGATCATACACTCCTTTTCAAAATCATGTCTTGCCTTTGCAACTCTGTCCTCTCCTCACCATTTAACTACTCTGAGTTGAACATGTAACAGATGGGTCACAAGTGGGAAAGAAAGGATACTGTATTAGACCTCTAAAGCTCCGTTAAATAAAAATATAGATATTTTCTGAAAAATACCCTTCCATATTGCAATGTGAATTTCTTAACGTAAGCAACAAATGCCTGATTATCTGTGGCTTCTATATTTCTGTCATCTTCAGCAATTTTGTATTCCACTTCTCATATTACTTTTTGAGTAGTGGAGGAATGGGAAAGGCAGACAGAAGTGTATTAACCCCTTTTCAGGCATTTTGGGCATTTTGTTATAAATACAAATAGCCCTGAATTATCATGTCATGACACAATATAGAAGTGTTTCAGTATCATAACCTTTATATCAGACTTACGAAGAAAATAGAATTACTGGTACAGCTGAAAGAAAAATTGCTTACTTGCAGCTAAATTAATGTATATTTTAAACTTTAGTCCCCTGAACAATAATGAGTTCATAATTTGGACTTGTGTGATTAGTGAGATTATAACTTCAGTGTTTTAATTATAACTTCAGTGTTTTAATTTATTAATGATAGCTGATTCCCAGTTTTGAGCTCTCTGACTATCCCCACATACATCTATAAGTATTCTAGGATGCTGTCGAGACAGTTAAAGTTTTTCTGAACTTAAAAGTAGTGCCTCTCTGAAATACATTAAACATAATAGTTCTGTGAAGTCAGAAATAGCATGGGATTGATTTGCAAATACTTTTTCCAACATGATTTTGGTCTTTCTTTGATATTTTGAAGATTATCATGATGCAGTTAGAAAGAAAATATGACACTTCAAATAGGAGAAAATGTTATTCCAGTTTATTATTTTACCAGTAATCCAGGAAACATATTTAGGTCTCTAGGTGTAGAACTGAACCTGTGTTTATCTTTTGTACCCTGGAACAGAAGATTTACTTATGCCACTGACCAAAATGGATTCATTCTAACTGTTAAACAGGCCTATTTAATAACTTCCATAAAACTTCTGAAGAGGAACTAATTTCAGCTGCCAGAAAAAGCAAGGCATAACACAGAACAGTATTTTAAGGACTTGCAACATTTATCATCATAATCAACATTTCCACTAAAAAAAAAATCACAAATTTGCTTTATAGTCTATAAGTAAGATATTTAGCATAAATGTTTGATTTGGTGTGGTGTGACTATATAATATGCCATAAAATAAAATACAAGGAGAAGGAAGGGAGAATGGCATAGGAAGTAAGATGACAAATAAAATACAGTGTCTGACAAGATTATTTTACGTGGTAGGACTAAGTCTGATTTTCACTTTAAGGTGTTTAGTAAGTATCACACATTGTGGAAATGTTGTCAAAGCACTAATGCTTACCTAGATCTTTCTTAATTGTTGTAATATGTAGGCACAAGAATAAGAAATCTTGTAATATCCTAAAGCCATATCATTCTTGAATCCTATTTGTACCTCTTTTTTCACTAGTTTTGCAAATAGAAAGAAATAGTCTCATTCCTATGAACTGTGTAAGCCTCTTTTCCACTCCTCTTATGTTTCTGTTCATAGAATTCCTTAAATTATATTTTCTGGTTTACTCCCAACAGCTGATCTACCTAGCAAGTTGGCTCCAAACAGGAATAAAAAAAAAATTACTGAGAAAAGAAATGCCAGGTGCAAAAAACCCCCAACAAGCAAAACCAAACAAAACCAAACACAAAACAAGGGAAAAAAACAAAAACAAAACAAAACAAAACAAACAAACAAACAAAAAACCT
>VXBN01003829.1:381870-475219 GCA_013397395.1 Sinosuthora webbiana | reverse complement strand
TTAGAGCGAATGCAGTAATGAAGAACCCCAAATATAGTCAGGATCAGTTGGAGAAGTGGGGTGGATTCATTGGCTCTGGCTTTTCTGCTTGCATGTACGGTTGATTTCTTTCTAGTATGTACCTCATAGTCTTAGATATTTTATGGCTAACCTAATGTGTTAATGGGAGTATACTTCAGCATTGTCATACTAGTTGCAAGAGAGCACCAAAATAGAAAGACAATAATGAAAAAGATTAGCACCTTTATGTTGCCGTTAACACTATGTTACATAGACACTGAAGACAGCAGATACTGGTTATTATGCAAAGTTCATCCCAATACACTTCCCTCCCTTCCCCACACCTCCCAAAAAAAAAAAAAAAAAAAATTGTATATCTTCTCTATATCTTCTCCCTCTTACTTTGCTGGCCTCTGTATAACTTCTTTGATTCTCTTTTGCCCTTTCCTGATTACACCACTTTATGGATCTTGTTCAGATCTTGAGAATATATCCTGGTTATTTGAGCTTGTTTAGCTCTATATTTGTCTTCTAAACTCTTTTTTTTATTATTGTTGTTGCTTTGTTTTGCTTTTCTAACTTTTTTTTCAATTCTTCTACACATGGAAATCAACCTATATTAAAAGTCTAGTTCTGCATAATACCTGTGCATCTAAGTCATCTCCATCTCACTCCTTGTCTCTCTCAACCTGATAAGGCTAAGTTCACTTATATAATTCTGATAATTTCATTTGAGCCCAAAGAAAACTGGATATTCAGTTACCTGGGATATTTTGTCAAGACTCAATTTCTATGTAGTTAAGTCCATTATACTGCAAAAGTTAGTAGATAAAATAACAGACCTACTTATCAGAATGCTCCTATTGATCAAAAAGCTATATTCAGTAAATTCAATGGGGTTTTCAAAGTACCAGGATTCCACATTAACATTAACATCATTTTGACACTTTGCTTTTCAAGTTAGTAAATTTTAATGTGAATTTTATTGCATGGAACATTTTTATCTGCATACTTAATTGTCAATATAATTGAAACTTCATGTCTACCAAAACGATGTAGTTCAGAGGCAAGGGAATTGGTTCCTAAAACAAATCCAAAGATCTTTATCTTTTATGTATCACCACAAATGTTTAAGAAAATTTAATGTTCAGAAACACACATAGAAAAAGCAAGTCAAGATTTTAACTTTCCTTAAAAGATCTTCATTTGCTACAGAAAATCATATGATTAAATAAAACTAGATTCTTTCTTCTTCAAATTACATATTGATTTATTATGTCACATTCTCATAAAGAACTGAAAATAAAAGCATTACAGCATTTCTTTCAAGACCATAGAGGATTTTATGTGCATATATATATATCATTACTGAGAGGGACACAGTAAATTTCTAAAAAATAATACTAGAAGGTTCCAAATATTCCTTCTGTTGTCTGTTGACAAGACAAAACTCTTAAGTCACAAAGTTCTAGTAGCCCTTTTTTACCTTTTAATAAAGTGAAGAAAGAACTTTCAGAATGGAGGAACAAAGCTACAAAGATCTATAGAGACATTAGAAACATAGCATTTAAAATGAGGTTTCATGCCCAGTAAAGCCCTTCATTTTTGATTGTTTTCTCAACAGCCTTTTTTTTTTTTTTTTGTCTAAATGAGGTATGTAAGAATGAAACCAAAAACATAGAATGTATTTATTTATCTGTTTATTTTTCCACCACACACTCTAAATAAACTATTATCACAAGCAGTATTAGACCATGTAGAGGAAACCTACCCTGTTTGAAATGAGACTGAATAAAAGTAAATAGAGCAATCTCCATTAATGTGTTTGCAGCAGTTTCAGATGGAAGGTAATGGCAGAGACAAGGCAAAGTCCCTGAAAAACCTCACGAAATATGAGTCTCAGTTTTTAGAACCCCATTAATGGACTGAATTGTATTTTTCAGACCAGCATTCCTGTCTCTTCCCTGCTTTGGTATCCCATATCACAGATACACAGGATGAGTAGGTCTATGAGCTTTTCAAACATCTCACTTGAGACATAGTCCAAGAAGCAGTAGAGAGTAATTAGGCAACAGTTCCTTTATGTTACCCTTACAAACAATTGTAAGGCCACAGCCATATGGTACAAGCACAGATTCATTATGGGGCTGGGTTCTGCTCTCCATCACCTGTTCTGTTGCCTATATCAGGACTTAAAATCTTTGGAAGAGGTCCAGTGTGCATAAACATGTGTAAGTACAAGTGTTGGATCATGCATATGAATACTTGAACACAGTTAAATGTAGTGATAATTTGAATCAATCCATAGCCAGACACATACCACTAAAAATTCTTCAGAAGTTCTCCTGCTGCAATATTTTTCTCTCATTTTCTAATGGAATTTTCCTTTTGTGCAATTCAAATTATTCAGATATTTATTTCTTGGAGTGGAACTGGGAGAAATTGAAATATATTCTATGACTGGTTTTAATTTGCCATGGTTCTATACTTTTTTATGTATCTAGAGATTTTAAACATATTTGTATAAAACCCTATGTCCATGTTGCTGAATTGTCTCTCTACATTCATTAAAACCTAAGGCAATATTTCAAGTACTATTGCTCCATGTGTGAATGTAAAAAGAACTGGCACAAGAGAATTCTCTGAAACAAGGATTTGGCCTTATAGGTAGTTTTTCCTAAATAAACCTAAAAAGAACTGAAAAATAAGGATTGTGTCTCTAAACACACTGGATTTTGAAAAAGTTTTGCTGTCATGACTCTCTGTGATTTATCTAGAAATTATGCTAAACATTTTTACATTTTGAAGTGTACGGGGAATTTTTCATAGATAATATTCTGTTCTATAATTTGAATTGTCATGTAAAAAAAGATAAAAATGTCTCTAAAACAGTTAACCAACAGATTTTAAGGATTCATGGGAAGTTTACAGAAACTCAATGGAATGAAAAAAAAGCAGCCAACCATGTTAAGAGACCTATCGTATACCAGTAAACAGTGTTACATAACATTAGCCCGGAGCTACGTTAACTTCAAAATATAGATGTATGCATTTAACTTTCCAAGACATTTCCAGACAAGTTTAAGTTTCACAAATATAAAACTTCTACTGTTGCCTGAGAGTGAAAATGTTGAATTTTTTTGTTTGTTTATTTGTTGGTTGGTTTTTTTCCCAGACAAGTTTGATATCAATTCTTTTTGGTATATTGAACTAATAACTTCTAATAAAATATTACTTTTACTTCCCTATGAATGTCTATGGACTACAAGATAACTTACTCATTTGAAGGTGTTCTATGTCCTGGGGAAAAAAAAGGTACAATCATGCAAGAGCTATTTTTAACGGTAGTTCTTGGTTATTAGTATACAGGTTAATGTAGAAAGGAGACGAAACGGAAAGGGTATTTTTATCATGACTTCTAACAGATGTGAAAGAGGAACATGGAGAATTCACTGTGTTTGTGATTAGTAAAGACACAAGGGAAGGAAAAAAGTATGAGTAGTCTATTACTGTTGTGGAGTTTTCTCATGAATATCCTTTTTTATCATACCTTATCATTTTCCCATGAGAAACTGAAATAAAAAAAAAACCCCTTACCTATTACTTTGAAAATATACAGTGTTAGGGGTAATACCTATACCTACAAAGGTAAAATGTTCCTTGTCTACTTTTTCCTCACATTGGTACAATACATGTTTAACTCCGTCTCAATGGTACTTAATTTTATCATTAAAACTAAATGCTATGCAATGAAAATGTTTTTAGAGATGGAAGAAATGCTTTTGTATTTCAGAGCTAATGTATAATATTAAATGTTCTGCTGAGCCTAAGCTCTTAAGGTCTTTTTTAAAATCCTTTATCCTTTTTAAATCAACCTCACGTGTAATGAGAGAAACTATATTTGATTGCAATGAGTACTGTGTTCTATAACAATAGAACTGTAGTAAAACTATGTGGTAAGAATCTAGCCAATCAGTACACAAACATCAGCAAAGAAAGCAAATTTTAAACACGATAATAGTAAAATAATTTTACAGCTTCTCAGAATTGTTCGTCCAGAAGAAGTAGCAAAGATCTATTGGTTGCTGCAAACTCATTATATAAGAATCCCTCATATACTCTGAATTTTACTGTCTATTCTTCTATCACCACAGTTTTTCTATCAATCTTTATAAAGCACATATTCATGCCAACTTACTATACTTCTTTCCCTCCTTCAGGTTTCTATTAAATACAACAAACATGCTTGGGTCTGTTAGCAACTGGTCTTTTTACTTTGATTTTCTTGTTTTTCTACTTTCGTTTTAAGGTTCCCAAGGAAGTTCCCTTTCACTCCTTTAAAGGACAAGGCTTAAATGATTCATTTTTAATTAGCTGAAACTTTATGATCTTTCAGATGTAGATTTTATTTTTATTGATATTTTTGTATTTCCCTTATGACTTTTCCTACAAATTACTTCAGGATCTTGATATATTATTGACTTATAGTACTGGCTGGTACAGTACAGAATGTTCAAATATTTTCCAAAGACCAAAATTAAGGGCTCAGATCCTAAAGATGTTTCATACAGCTTCTAGATATACTGATGTCTTCTTTCCCCTTCATTAGAGAAGCTAATAAACTGTATTACAGTGTTAAGACTGAGACTTCTGCAATGTATAATAAAATATTTTTTTTAAAACCAAATTTATTAGTCTGGAACATTAAGTAGATATTAAGAACAAAATCACCATTCATGAAAAAACCAGTATTTTTTTCGTCCCTTTTCTTTTTGTAACTTGTAATATAAAACATTCTAACAATCATTTTTCACAATACATGTAAAAAATTTCCTTGTCTAAGTGGCAGAACATGTTGCCACCCTCTCTATCACAGGTAGTTGATACAGATGAAAGATCCAGCAAGGATTGTTACTTGTTTGGGAAGATGCCTGTGCACAAAAATCTTAAGACACAGTCAGAATAGCAAAGCAAGTCAATTTTAATTGTCGTGTTAACCATTAAATACATACCGACCCCTGGATGTTGGAGAAGCTGCCAAGCAGGAGAAGGAGATAGACCATGGCTTCTGAGCAGGAGGGGCAGGAGGGCAGCGCACCTTCAGGGAGTCCCCTGGGTGAAAACATGTCATTCTCTCTCCTCCACCCCAGGACCACAACCTATATCTCATCCTCAGGAGCGGCCAGTTTCAACATCATGCCACATGGGACCAGCGCATGAGATGAGGTCACAACAGCCCATGATCATTCCTCCATGCCCTTTCACAGGATGAATCCCACCAGGCGACCAATACACACTTTCATTTCTGAAGGTTAGTCCTACGAGCTAACAGTAAGTTCTTCCTCTACATTATCTTGTTGATGTGCACAATTGCAGACCAAATATGTCAGGCCTCAGACCTCTCTTCAGTCCCTGACACAAGGGGTCGTCTCTGGTGCCAAAAGATCTCAGGCCCCAGCTAAGAGTCAACATCTTAGTCTGGAGACCAGATGTGGGAAGAGATAAAATAAATATTCCTGACTAAGAGACACTGTTTTACAAAGACTATAAGATTATCACAGGGGCAGAAGTCACACGAATTATCACAGAGACAGAAGTCTCTTACACACACCTACTCTGACAAGCGTTCAGGAGTTCACCTGGAATTTGGATGCAGATTCCGGGGTTACTTTCTTGGGAATTGAGGGAAAAGATCTCAATGTGTGCTGCACCAACAACTGGATGGTAAGATACACTGAATCATAAGCTGTAAAATTAATGGTACCTTTAATGTCATGCTGTGTACACCTACTAGTAGTTCCTTTTTGTCCTTATTCCTGTGTAGTGTAAAGTTTGTTTCAAGTCTTATGTCTGTTAGTTTTGTGGCTATCAAAGAAATATTTCACTCTATAATAGACCAAATCAGCCATTATTGAAGAACTTGCCAGTGAGAGTGGGTTTTTGGGTGCTGGGGTGCTGGCCACCTCACCTCTGCTGCTGGCAGCCTGGGAAAAAAGCAGGGACTTATCTAAACCTCACACCCATTTGTAACAGTCTATTAACAAAAAAAAAAAAAAAAAAAAAAAAAAAAAAAAAAAAAAGAATCTAAACCATCATGTTTAGTAAACATCAGGAGTTTTACCTTCAATGAGAAAAAAAAAAAATTCCTCAAGAAGAAAGGTAACAAAAAAATTCAAGCCATAATTCATTCCAGAGGTGGATGCACTGATCTCAAATTGTAACCTTAGAGGTGGTATTTGACAGTATCAGTCTATCTAATGCATCTCTTTTTAGGACAAAAGACTCCAGAATTTTTTGCTCAGTTTTCTCTGAATAAAAACACGGAAAACTGTGGGGAAAAAAGGAAAAGATATGAAACATTTTAAGTTTTTTAATATTTTCTTTTTTTATCCATTTTTGATCAGGTCATGAAAGTAGTCAAATATCCAAACCTCCATATTATTACTATTACTGCAAAACAAATTATGTATTGATGTCAGAAAATATATATCCTCCTTTATTTTCTGAGACTTAATAAGACCATGTAAAAATGCTTTTTATTCCTTTATTTTGTCTGTCTTTTTTTAAAAAAGCAGATATTTTTGCCAAGTTTAGTTCCTTAGGAATTAAGTAATTTGTTCAATGTGTGCTCTTTAATTAATTACTAAAGAGTAGAATACTAATGTATTCTTACTAATGGGATGAATCTACAGCTTCTGAATTGGTGTCTTGTTAAAAGTAATTAATAAACCTACACACTTTGCTACTGGTAGTTAATTTAATTGTGAGAAATTCTTGAATACATGGAATATAATAAGCCATCTTTACCATTAGGATTTTGAAATAAAATTTACCCATTAATAGAATCCATGAAAAACATTCTCCATTACAGTTTCAATGTCTATTCTATGATATATACTAAAGCTAAGAACTCACATTTCCATGTGAGACAAACACATGATGTCGGAATATATGAATACTTGGACAATTTAATAAATAGAGTGTAAATCACAAAGCAAGTCTACTCTAATAAAATTGAAAGATTAGCATGGCTTTAGAAAAAAGAAAGAAACGTCCTAAAGTCAGAAAAAAAATTGAATGAATATATAAAAATTGTAAAAGAAGCTTCTCTTAAAAGTATAGGACCATATGCATCATTACTGTAAAATTCTAAAATTTAAAATTTAAATATTTGAAAAATATGGATTTCTAGAATTATGGCTCAGAAAAAACAAAAAGACCAGAGTTCCAGAGCTCTTGTCTAATATTATTACTGCATACGTGGATTTTCTCCTTCCTTTCCCTCCCAAAAAATTATTCAGAAAATCTTGAGGGGCAGAATAATAATGAGAAGATAAAATTCAATAGTACAGGATACAAACCCATGTGTTTAGTTTTAATTTTAATTCCTCTACTTTTCAGGGAAAAACTACTCGCCTCTTGTGGTTTATATTAAATCAGAATCATAATGGTTTATTGATTAGTGACATAACAGCAATCCATGAACTAAACATGCAAGGTAAATGTAACCAATAAAACAGCTAAACCACGTGTTAGACACTTAACAAATTTTAGTGACTATCTACAAATTCCATCTACCTGGAATGGAGATGCTCTGTAAGGGAAAGCATGCTGGGAGCCACATGGGTGTCCCCAGGTGGGACAGTAGCACACAGACTGAGGAGCAGGGCATACTGAAAGGGACATCAGGGACAGGAAGATAGCAGAGTTTAGGAGATCTTAGGAAAGTCTGGGCAGAATGAATAAGACCTGTTAGTGACCCTCAGGGTCCTGACACTGCAACTCCATAACTAATGCCCAGAAGTTCTGAGGACCTTGCACACATGCACACAGAGCTGCAAGTTCACCCTCCTTTACAGCCTTGGGGTCTCCCTTATGTGCACATCCTTCCTGCAGGAGACATGTTGCCCCAGTTCTTTGTGCTCTGCTCCTGTTCCTGACATGCTGTTGATGCACCCACCAGTGAGGAAGTGCCCCAGGAGATGTGCTTGCTCCCCAGACTGGGGTGCCTGCAGACTGCCTCTATGCTGCCAGCCTGTTGCTGGGTAGCAGCTGTGCTGTTCAACCTGGACAATATTCAGAGTACCCCAGGGCACTGCCTATGGGGACAGAATCTCTCAGCTGCAGCTGATCAGTCAAAACTTCTTCACAGTATGACAACATCCTTATTTAAAATGTCTCATGGTAATTCCCTCATTGGTGTTTAATTCTGCTATTATCTGCTTAAAACCCATACTATCTTTTTTCCTTCTTTTGCCAGTTTTTGGTGAACAAGCTGTCCAGAATAGGCAGGTTTGAGTATTCTATTAACACATGCTATCTGAAATTAGTTTTTGTCATATCAGTTACTTTTTACTCAAAAATATATTCCCAAAAGGAGGTACTGTAGATTTCCCCCACAGTTTGTATATAGATATCAAAAAACTGTTGAAAGTTGTAGAAATAAATTGTTTGGATTTTCTCTGTATTCACTGTAGGAACAAGTTTATTACAACTACTAAACATTTATTTTTTGAGTTAGTTTCATTACTCTTATTTTATTGACTAAGGAAAGAGCAAGACAAATAGACATTCTAACTTTTAGATAGTTAAAATGAGAGAAAATGTAGACTGCATCAGGGATGATCAAAACTTCTTTTACCTACTGAGTGTTCATCAGGAGGAAATGAAAGAGGTAAAGAATGACCTGATTGTACCATGTGATGAGAAGGAACTGAATTCTGGATTACAAAGACTTTATTTCTTTCTTTGACTTAGACATGAGAAAAGTGCCTGCATCCATCTAAGAAATGCCAACATGCTCCCTGAATGGAGCCTGCAATGAGCATGAATCCCATTGTAGTAAGACAGTGACTCAGATAATCACTTGGTTAGTGTCCATCAGATTCAAGTTCTGTGATAGGAACTGGAAAGTATCATTGTGATTGTACAAAGCATTGGAGAAAACAAGTTTTTCATTAACCTGTGCTCAAAACAGCTCATTCAAACACCAGTGAGTAAGTAAATAAGAACGTTATTAGAACAGTCACAAGAATGGATATTCTGGCTTCCAGGAAGACTTTAAAAGATCATAGTTTACTAAAGTTTAAAGTGGTGTTGATAACAGACACATTAGAAAATATTTATGATGAAAATCAAATATCATCTTCTGAACAAGAATAGGATAAAAAATGTAATTACTTTAAAAGTAGAACTTTGCCAGCTTGTAAATATAATCATTAAAAAAAAAAAAAAAGGCTGGAAATGACAAAAAAGTCACCCAGACCATGCCCAGGCACCATGGTAAGAACAGCAACATTCATGAGAAATTTTAACTTATTTTAAAAACAAACAAATAAAATTATTAAAACTGTACATTTTCCCATAAAAATCTATTGCACTGTTTAGAGTTTATTTTTTTTTCCCACTAATGTCTAAGGAAAAAAGTCTTGATGGCATTAATTGATGTCTCATTCCTCTTGATAAGGAAAACACTACTACTGATTTTTTTTTTGTGGCAGCCTTCCCCAGAACACTTGTCATGTCCTGTGACACCTTGGTCTTCTCTAAACCATCAGAAACCTAATTCTTTCTGTCCTCCTTACATTTATTTTGGTTTTGTCTAGACTGTTAGACAGTTGTTGTTAAGACACCGTATCACACTCTCTTGCCATAGCTGAGGTCTTGAGTTGGTAATATCTGTTTTACTCAGTATGAAATCATTTAGTACAGATATGGTTTATTTTCCCTTTTCCATTTCTATCTTTTCTTGATTTTATGAACAGTACCCTATTTGGTGTATTTTAATTTCTTTTCATTTGAACAAAGCAGTTTATAGAGGGAAAAAAGATTTGAAAAGGGGAAAAAAGATTTTTTTTTCCTCACATTTATCTCCTGGGCTTCTGTTCATTAATGGAAGTTAAAAATCCATATTACCTGACTTGGCAATCATGATTTTTCTCTCAGATGTCTTAATCAGTGAAGAGCATGAACGTTGGTAACAACATACTTTGATTTACCATGGAACTAAGTAACATCTATAAACTTTAGATTCTAATTTCCTCAAAAACCTATGAAAATATAATAGTTATCAGATAATTTTCTAATGGTCACTTTCTAAAGATGTTTCAGATCATGGTCATTCCACATTTGAGAATTAACTGCAGAATTTCTTTAACACTACTCTTTCCTTTAAAACTGAGGAATACATAGCTCTAATTTTCAACAAAAGACATATTTCCAGTTAATATACTATTAATCTTTCAAGTCTACCAATCAAAAGCTACATCACTATGGTGATAATTAGGACAGAGGTTTTCATTCAGAATATAACTCTTCAGATTTCACACTTCAAGATTTTGATTTCATATTGTATTTTTTTTTTTTTCTTAGAGCTATTAAGAGAGTGAAAAAGGTTTTTTAGTTTCATGGACAGAAAACAGAATGTAATCCTTAATGAAAAAATTTTCTTCAAATAATTGCCTACTTACTGGGGCTTTCCCCCGTATTTCTCATCTCACTTGTTTGGAGCAAGTTTTTGCAATGTTTCTATGAGACTAAAAAGAAACAGCAGAATATATATATATATAATATATATATTTAAAAACCCAGCATAAAGATAAATATCTCCCTGTGTTTTTAACTGAAATGCAATATACTTGGTTTTGTTTTTATTTGTCACTGTTCATATTTTTACTGCTGTTTAAAACTGACTGCCTCCTGTTTTACTTGTTACTACTTGTTTTACTAGTTATTTCACTAGAATGACATCCTATCCCATACTAAAATCATGAGCTATGCTGGGGGTGCCTTCCTGGTTTATATATACCCATGAGTATGAGGACCAGAAAGCAGTAAAGGTTTTGGGGGCTTTAAGCTTGCTTGCTGCTGGTCTAAATTAGGAACTAATTATTATTCTCTTGAAGCAAGGGGAAGTAGGGAAAAAATGACCATGAAAATGAAAAAAAAAAACCCAAAAAAACAACCAAACAAACAAATCCAAACAAGCTTCTCATTTCATTATTTGAATGACTTAGAATTGTATTATGTCTTGTAGGGCTGTGCTTAAGATTCTTATTTCCACTTGAATGATTCCTGGCTGTTAGTCAGAATAAATCTGACCAGATCTAGTTTAAAATTTTAATTACAACAAGGATATTTGTTTTTTTCATAGTATCATAGTTTTCCTATTTTCATAGTATCAATTATGTGAAAGTGATAAGTGCTTCAAAAATATAACACACTGTTACTATTAATAAGAACTTCAGTTTTCTGTAAATATGATGCTACCATAGTAAGTTCATGCAAAGGAAACAAGTAAATAAACAAAAACTTGTGCTAAAGTAAGCTTAAGAATTCCAATAGGGTTGAATTCCAGGTTGTAATTATAGGAATGAATTCTTTTTTTTTTTTTTCTGTGACTTCAAAGCAGAAGGCGTTTCCAGCAAAATGTATAAAAATCCTTTGGTATAGCTATCTTTAGGTCTGCTTGTTTATAATCTGGGAGGGAGTTTTCTCCCCTGAAAGAGGAAATTAAAAACCAATGTTATTTGAAAGAAAAGCAATTAAAGTTGTGTTGTCATAAAAAAAAATCAGGTTGGATGGAATCTTGAGAGGTCTCCAGTCAAACCTCCTGCTCAGAGCAGGGTAAGCTCTGAGGATGCCTGGCTATTTGTCCAGTTGAATCTTTTAAACTTCAAAGATGAAGCCTATCTCTGTGGGCACCTGTAACGGTTGCCCATCTCAAAACTGCTAATGCTAAAATAAACTAGCACAGAGGGAACTTGAGATAAGCACATAAGGGAGGGATTTGCATCAGGAAGGCTCTAATTCCAGGCCTCATGGAGGTAAGATCTGTTTAGCATATCCAGGTTAAAGCATCCAGAAAAAAAATCCCTCTGTGGCAAACAGTGGGAAAGGAAGCCATTGCTCATACACATATAACCTTAAGTTATTTGAATGGCATCTGTGCCCTGTGGGTATCTGGAACTTAGCCTGTATGAAGGTGGTACCACCAGAAGAACAACTCAGGGACACTCACCACCAAAAAGCCCAGGGTGAAGAAGGACCAATGGGATGCTGCTGGATCCATGGCTGGTGACTATCTCCTGCTTGATCTCACTGTTTCTTTCTCCCCCCTCCTCCATTTTTCTATGTCTTTCTATCTATCTTACCTTTACTATTAAATAAAACCCATGTTATTGACTTTAGCATATGGTTTCACTTGCACCTTAATTTGGTCAGAGGAATCTCCCACTAATCAGATCATATTAGGACCTTGATTGCCTTCATGACTCTTATTTCCAGTCACAACCTCTCCTCTTTCAACTTATGCCCTTGTCCTGCCACCAAGCAAGTCTGTGAAGACCTTGGCTCCTTTCTCTCAGTGCCCTTCCTCATAGCCCCTCTGTGAGGCACTACTTTTAGGCTGCATTCAGTCCCTGGGAAAAGTTTTGTGTCATTTTCCTTGGGGCACATTTCTGGATACATAGAGGATAAGACTTTGGGAATAGTCCAAAGGTGAATGGTAAACTAGACCTAGACAATCTGATTGTCTTCTGCAGTAAAATAACTGGGTCTGTGAAGAAGGGGAGAGGACAGAGTCAGAGCCACTGACTTTGAGTTCAGCAGTTTCCCATTCCTAAAGCCTAGCTGGTATATAACAATGTGGGTGAAAGGGCAAGCAGAGCAGTAAAACACTGTGTGAATTAAGGTAGTGACTAAGGCATTCAACTGTTTGTGAATGTGTTAATATTTGGAGAGGATGTGTAATGTGTGAAAGAAATGAAAGAAAATGTAATGAAGAGTTAAATACACTGTGGGCCTGCAGCAGCCCCAGTAGGAACAGCACAGGGCAGGGCTTCCTCTGGGTCAGGGGTGGTACCAACTGTCTAGATCTGGCTGGAAATGGTTAAAGCTGATCAGAGATGGTTGGATTTTCCCTCTCCTCTTCTCATGTTGCTTCCCAATGGATCTTGGCTTGGGGACTGCCTCTGACTGGCTGGGCCCAATGGCTTAACAGACATGGGGTGGAGGAACATTTACAATTTGTGTCACAGGGTAGGGGACAACAACAGCTCCCCACAGAGGTTCCAGATGAGCCGACAACAGGCCAGTGAAGAGGAAATGCCATCCCAAAGCCTTGAGCAAGGCTCTGAGGTTGATGATAGAGGGTGGTCACACCCATGATTTCTGTGATTATCTTCTACTTTACATTAGATCTCTTGGCACAGTTTTTTGAAGACGGACATTCAGAAGAAAAGCACAGTGTCAAAGGAAGAGAATAAATTCTCACTCTTGGGTTTCGGCCTTTTAAAAATTTATTTTTATTTTAGTTTGAGTTATTTAAAGCCTTTGTAGTGAAAACTCTCTGTGCAAATAGATAAGCTGGCTAATAGATAAAAATAATGCATACAGCTAATTAAAGAGTTAAAGCATTCTTTGGTTTAACAATAAAATTTAGCTTCACTCATATACCTTATGTTCCCTTTTGCCCATGACAGAATTTAACAAAAAGATTTAAATTTTAATTTATGGATATTTTTTGAGAAATCAGTGAGATTTCCATTAGATCTGTCTGCTAGTATTTCCCCAGTCTTAATTTTTCCTGCCATACCATCATTCCCTTTAAAAAGCTATTATAAACTTGATCTTAACAAGCTGCACTCCATTCCTAAACTGAAAAATCATAAACCCCTTTGCACATTAAAAAAATGTGCTCTTGAAATCAGAAGAACAGAAGAAACTTCTCCCCAAAGTAAAACTTTTTCAGCTTTTTCTTGAATACTTTAATCAAGTCATAATTTTCTTTAAACCACATTAGCTGTGAGACAGTACAAGGAATGGAGAACAGAGTTATTGGGATCCTCAGGTGGCCTCAGCTACCTCATCTAATACTTACACAACTTTTCTCAGCTATGGAAGGCACAGGTTCAATCAATTTTGGCTAAGAAAGGACTGAGATTTACCCATATTACTTCTTCTTTTGCTGCTCTAACCATCAGATTTGTACAACACGATGGTACTAAGAATAGCTTTTTGTTATGGCCTTACACTAAGGATTTTTTTTCCCAAATCAAGAAACTGATACATCAATCAATGCAAGAAGTATAATTTCAGATGATGGAATGGAGCTCTGGGCCCAGGAGCACATCTTTTGTGAATTAGAATCTCAATAAGATACTTAAATTAGATGTACTAGATGACACAAAAATTATTTCTGGTTCAATTTTTTTTTACCTCTTTTTCTCCAGACTTTTCTCTAGCCAGTATTTTGAATTATTTTAAAGTGTTCAATTTTATTAAATCTGTTCTATATGTAATGACTTCTAACAGGCAACTGGGGAGAACTGCTAACATGATATACGCCAAAATTATGCAGAATGAGATAGAATAGATATAATTCACTGTATTCCTGAGAATTTCCTGTTTCAAAATCAAGATATTTAATGGATAACTTCCTTTATCATCCTTACAATTAATTATCATAACATTCAAGGAATTTGAACCTCATATGATTTGAACAGCCATGCTGAAACTATATTCCTCTAAGGACAATCCTATGTACGAAGCTCTTGCAGAAGCAGAATATAAGGAGAGATAAACCTTTTATTGATCAACCTACCTTTGTTGAGCAATATAGCTCTCCTTATATCGCAGGTATCACCCAATTACAAAAACCCAAACAACTCAGCATCCCAATATTTCTAGCAGGTAAACATCACTTACAATTAACTTCTGCCTGCAGAACTATGCAAGCTTACTTTCTATCTGAACTCATATGAACCATTGCCTTAAGAGTTAGTCTGATATCATTAATTGGCCTAGTTTCATTAATTTCAAAAAATTAGGGTTTTTTCTTCCTTCATAGGCTTCATATTTCTGATTCATATTAGAGTATTTTGTCATAATTCAAAGAACAAGCTGAATTTATGGCATGCACTAACATTATTTTCATTAACACATGGTAACCATGGCCATTTTCTTCATTTTCCATCTTCAATGACCTCATTCCATTATGGAACACAGTATAAGCTTGACCTGCTGTAAACACTCAGAGCGAGCATTTTTAGATACATTATGATCTCATACTGCAGTAATTTTTAAAAACCAAATAATTCTGAAAATACCAGACTATTAGACAATTTCCTAAAATATTTATTATGAAGGCAATAGCAAATAGTGACCACTGATACTATTTTTTTGAAAAACATACGTGATTTCAAATTTATGAAGCAAAAATTGATACAGTGTGAATGAAAAAGTAAATACTCAGGTATGTAAACAATATGAACAACTCAGTATTCTAGGTAGGACAGGTCCTGAAAGAAAGAATTAGCTGTATAATATCTAGTTCTGTCACAGACCTCTGGTCTTAAGAAAAAAAACAAGATACTACTGCAATATGTTGTCACAGGGAATTAATTTACTGTAAAAGGAAGAGAAAGAGGCATATACTGTGTTCCTGTTACCACTTCTCAGCATTCCTATCATAAAAATATGGATATTTAAAACATGCTGATTGTAATAACAGTCTTATTAGTCTTAAATGCTTTGAAGTGAAAATACATAACACGTCCATGTAATATGTTCCATTCTTTATTCATTTTTGATTACTTCAGACATGTACCTAGTAAAGCAACCACATACCTTTTTTCAAAAGTGTTTTTTGAACAAAAGAATATGACATTTTTCTTTTTTTCAGTCCTACCAACATAAAAAAAGTTGTTATGTTATATTTGCTAAAACTTATGAATAATGTAATCTAGTAAATCACACCTTCATGAAAAATCAACAAAATATCTATCTCTAGAGAACTAAAACTACAAGAATAATTTATATTTAATTTCTTTTTCTCTCTCCTATAATTTTACTACTGGGATTTAATGTGTAAATTAAAGCAGCTAGTTATGACTTTATAGGTAAAATATTGAACATACTATTACTGTTCTATTGTTCATATGTTGCCATTATCAAACACCAAATTTAATGTTTAATTTCTCTTTCAGATTACCAGTGAATGTTATTTGCTAAAAGCGTGTTGAGATGCTCCTTTTTTCTTCTTTTTTCCTCCTTTTCTTTTATTTCTAATAAACATTACAATAAAATTTTGCTACAATAATTAGAGAAGGCAGTAAACTATTTTGATCTGGATTTAGTCCACCTAATTTTAGGCTCATAGGTGAAGTACTTATATTGTGACTGTATTCTATGATGGGAAGTGGTAAGTTTTGGAGAACAGTTCAGATAAGTAAAAAATTAATTAAATCCATTTATTCAATAGTGAGACTATGACAAACACACTCTTATCTCAAATATTCCATTATAGTACTAAAAGTTGGATGAAACATATTCAAACCAGTTTAACAGACTGTGGAATGGTTGAGGCCGATTACATTCCTCTGAGAAAATGTTTCCATTCAGTTAGGGTAAGGATGGCAGATTAAGGATATAAAGTATTTTAAATTTTATTCTGACAATATAAATAATTTTATTTACTATTCTTATTTTCTAAGAACAAAAAATGTTTGTATGTCTTTTTGAGAGATGCCTAGATTAAATACTTGAGAAATTTTTAATTATAAAAGTCTTTCTTTTCTAAGGAAACTCTAAGTCCTAAATTGCATTACTTAAAATATTGCAGTGCATTTCTCACACACAGAATTGCATAACATTTCTACATAGTGTCTCATACATCACTGAAATAACCCTGTATATAACATTGCTTTCATCTTCATAGACAATAGGGAAAGTCTGGCTTTAGAACTAGAACACAGGACAAAAAATGTTCCATCCATTTTTTTCACGTTTGATTATGTCAGATGAAAGAACATTTACTAGCAGGATGATATATTTTGTCAAGGTTACATTCTAAAAGTTGAGACCCCTGTTAGCCAGCAACTGAATTAGAGAAGTTAGGTTATTTTCATAGAAAACAAGAACCAGTAGAGAACAAATTCTGGGTGACCTACCATTTATAAAAGTGAACTCTGAGCTGACTAACAGTTGTTAGCTGTGCAGTGCTATGGGATCTGATGGAATAAAGTCATATTCTCAGGGCTAGAGGTTATTTACTTATTGTTGTTTTAGTAGTAAGTTTAACAGTTTGAAGTTAATTTCAAAAGTCAAGGGGTTGTTTTGTTGGTGTTTTTTGTGGTTTGTTTTTTTTTTTTTAATGTCTGTCTCTTTCATTTCATATATAAACACATGTACAATACATAAACAGTGAATTAATTGGTGCTACATTTCACTGTAGTGTCTAGTCTTTAAAAATTGTGGCAATCTAGTAGAATTGCCTATTAGTCCCTGAAACAGGCATTGGCTCTCTGTGACTTAATGTTGTGACAGGACTCTTGTTGAAAACTTCACAGAAGGATAAGCGAAAAGACTGTTAAGTATTTTTTTTTGTTTTTAGGTCCTGATCCAGAAAGCTTCAAACACATGAAACCCCCATTCAGTGAGACATTTCACTTAAAAATGCTGTGAATATTTTTCCAAACTTAGATCTCAGAGAAATTTATATGGCTTAGGGATCTCAGGTAGAGGGAAGGATAGCTGAAGAGAGAGCATAACTATTTGGTCTGGAGAACCGAAGACATGAGAACAGACTGTGAGAAGAACTCATTGAAAGCAGCAGAGAAGGACTTGGGGGATCCTGTGGATGAAGGGCTGGACTTGAGCCAACAGTGTGCACTCACAGCCCACAGGGTCAATCACATCCTGGGTGGCATCAAGTACAGTGTGGCCAGAAGGTTGAGGGACATGATTCTCCTCCTCTGCCCTCGTGAGTAGGGTGTTGCATCTCCACCTGGAGCGTTCCATCTCCAGCTCTGGAGTCCTTAGCCCAAGAAAAGCATGTCCCTGTTAAGAGTCCAGAGGAGAGCCATGAGGAGGATCAGAGGGCTGGAGAACCTCTCCTTTGAAGACAGATTGGGAGACATGGGTCTGTCCAGCAGGGAGAAGACTCCTGGAAGGATTCATTGCATCTCTCCAGTGCTTAAAGGAGGTACATAAAAGGACAAACAAGAAAAGAAAGGGAGGGTTATAAAAAGGAGACAAGCAGAAGAGTGTGATTGGCATGTGAGATTTTCTTTCCAAAGTAATAGTGACATAAATACATGAAAGCACACAAAGATAGCTTTACATGGATTTTCTTGCTCTTTTCATTCTTTTCTTGGTTTAACACTCTTTATTTTTTTTTTTTTTTCTCCTGAAAATTGTATGCTTAAGTAGCTTTCTGGTTGTATTTTATGTTCATACTACGATTTTTGCAAGCCAGTTCTACATAAGACTACAAAATGTTACTGGTGTTTCTTTTATTGAACAGCTTTCTACTCAACAAGCTTTCATAAAGATGCTTACCTTTATCAAATATTATTTGGGCATTTTTTCAATTCTCTTTTCTGGGCCAACAAGATTTGTATTTTCCTGTAAATCCTTCCAAAATTACTTGCCATTGTTAGTTTCTTTGTTTTAGACTTTTAATGGTTTTTACTACCCTTACATCCAAACACTCGACAAATGCACGTGGATATAATCCCAGATTCAGGCTTCCATTCTCCAGATGGAAACTGGGACTGTGTTCCAGACTTCTCCAAAAGGGCTCACTATTCAGTTTCCATCAAAAGCAATGCTTTTAGAGACTCAAGAACTAAACAGTCAATTTAATCACTTTTCAAAAAACATGTACACACAGTAAGAAGTATGTTAAAGACTTCCAGGTGAATTTGGTTTGAAGATTCTGGAATTGCAATGTTGAGAAAAATACCACAGGAAAAACAAATAGCTCTGTCAGAGTCAGACTATGTACATAGCTAAAAACTGGCCAGAGTCCATAGGGTCCTTTGTTGTTAGATGTGTTTATACTGAGAAACAGAAAAATATAGACAACAAAAAAAGAGAACGTGGCTTGAAAAACCATCTCTCTCTGCAGAAAACATTGTCCACAAATCAGAGCTGATTAACAAGGCCAGGAATCTTTTCATTGCCTTTCTTGCAAGCCATTGAATAACAGCTGAGCTTTTTTGCAGCCTAAAATCTCAGGCAGCTCTATCAATTCAACTAGTAATCTTCAACAAGAAAATGGCTATCGTATAATAATGGCACATCCATGGCCATTCTTTCTTCTTGTTTCTATGAGACCTCTAAAAATTTGTGGCTATCATGAAGACATGATACACACTCCATAAACTTTATGTGTACTGTTCTTTTCATTTTTTTTGTTCTTTAAAGTTTGTCGTCAAGTATTAGGATGTTAAAAATTCAAAATATTTCCTTCAAAAGTATTTAGAGGAGGCATTTTTAATACCTTTTCTATAAGCACTGAAATTCATAGAATATCTGAAGTCAGAAGAGAACTGACCAAGTCAGTCTAGGAAATGAGTAAAACTGTCCTGTGGTTAGGAGTCATCTGCCTCTCCTTAGTGTGCCATACTTGATGGATGCTCAGGTCAATCTGATGATGGCTTTGACTAATCTTGTCTCATCTGTTGCCAGGACACCATCTCTTTGCCAGCTGTAGTTCTGGAGACAAAAAAGGAACCCTTCCTCTGTCTTCAGAAGCCACATATTTCATGCATAATCCACATTGGCAGTCTCCACTTTTCTTTAGTATAGTCTCTCTGTTTTTTTTCCATGCACTTTATGATTCAGGCTCTTGCCTCCAAAGCATCTCTGGATAGCCCAGACCAGTCAACTGTTCTCATCCTTGGGGCTATGCTGTTTATCCACATACACCTACCGTTCCTACTCCTTGTGACTGTGGATGCAGTTAGACCACAGCTGAGAGGTGAGAGGCTGCTCTTGATGTAGCACTTGCCCTTCCTCTAGTCCAAGGCATGGACAATGTCATCATCTCTTTAAAGCTCTGACAGGTCCTTGGCTTTGAATACCAAGGATATCACCAGCCACTAATGGGGTATAAGGTCTTTAATTCAAAATCTTGTTACGGGCAAAAAGAAATGCATGACGTTTATGGAACCAGGATTTATTGATAGTATATTTAATGTTTTCACAGTCCAATCAAAACCACAATCAACTATTACTAGGCCAGTTACAATGCCAGTTGCCCATATAAAAATCAATTCAGAAAATTTTCATTCTTGACATATTTAAAATAATTCTGCCATGACATCTTCCTACCATCTTTCTCTTTTACTCTGGTATTGTGGTTGCCCTTCCAATGTTATTCAGGAGCACAGCTTGAAAATTTTAGATTTCCCCATTGTGTTTACCTATTGGAAGGGAAGGATTCAACAACTTGATGCTTTGTGGTTCTCAGAAGAAGAAGCGTGGTATCAATGGCAAATGTGGCTGCCTCTTCCTGGGGCACCTTTTGGGACTCTGGAGTTAACCCTTCTCCCTTTCCCTATGACACAAAGGACTTTCTTCCCCACTCTGTGATCTTTCAGGCCATCATCCCTGGCCAGCTGATTGCAATCCCTGAGGTAATGGCAGTCATGTGATCATGGTAGTTCCAACCACCTGCTTCCAAACAGCTCAAGCCATCCAAGGCTGACCTGTCCCTCTGAGAGAGACCTGCCCTGTCACTGTGCTGTTGGATGTGTAAGGATGGCAGCAAAAGTGTATACTACTTGCTAGGAAAAAACAACATCAACTAACAAACCCTTTTGAATGGAATCATGCTCATTTTCTTTTTCTGAAATATATATAAATGCATATTATGAAATTGCAGATGTCTTAATTTATTTGAAGATTAAGTTGGTAGGAAGTCAAAAGTTTCTAAGAATTGTAAAAAATTTGTTCTTTGTTCTTTGTTTTTCTTTTATTGGAGTAACATACATTGTTTTGTCATGACCAATGCCTTTTCCCTTATCTCAAAATATTCCTGTCCTTTAGAAAAGAATCAGCTATTGAGCTGTAGTTGAACCTGTAGAGTCTTGACATGACTGACTTAATTTTGTGACTCAGGCATAATTGTACTTTTCCATATATCTTTCCACATACAGCTCTTTTTGGGAAAAGGTCAACCTCTTTTCAATTGCCACCAAACAGGAAAGTCACAGAAAAAGTTATAGTAAAATGGAAATATCATCACCTTCAGCAAAATATATCTCAAGGATTTTGTGATTCACTTGGAGATACAGTTTTTCTTTTTGACTCCTAATGTCCTTTCCATAATGCTCTTCTTTTTTAATATCACAGAATCATGAAATCACAAAATATGCTGAATTGGAAGCTACCCCCAGGAATCACCAAGTCCAACTGCTGGCCCTGCACAGCACTATCCCCAAGAGTCACGCCAAGTGCCTGAGAGCATTTTCCAAATGCTTCTAGAACTCTGCTAGTCTGGTGCTGTGACCATTGCCCTGAGGAGCCTGTTCCAGTGCCCAACAACCCTCTGAATGAAGAATCTTTTTCTAATATCCAACCTAAACATCTGACACAGCTTCAGGCAATTCCCTTGGATCCTGTCCCTGGTCAGGAGAATGAAGAAATCAGTGTCTGCCCCTTATCTTCCCTTTAGGAAAGTCGGAGACTGCATGAGGTCTCCCTGCAGTGTTCTCCAGGCTGAACAGATGAAGTGACCTCAGCCACTCCTCATGCAGCTTCCTTTCAAGGCCTTTCACCATCTTCGTTGCCCTTCTTTGGACACTCTCTAATAGTTTGATAACTTTTTTATGTTGTGGTGCCCAAAACTGCACAGAGCACTCCAGTGAGCTGAGGCCACGCCAGTGCAGAGCAGAGCAGTACAATCCCCTCCCTTGCCAGGCTGGCAATTCTGTACATGATGCACCCCAGGACACGGGTGGACCTCCTGCCTGCCCAGGCACTGCTGACTCATATATGTCTCTGNAAGGAAAAAAAAAAAAAAAAAAAAAAAAAAAAAAAAAAAAAAATAAAAAAAAAAAAAAAAAAAAAAATCTGCAAGTCCTAGAATATTGTAAGAGTTAGACTTGTGTGAAAAGAGGGCTCCATTTTACTAGGATATTTCTCTACAGAAACAGCTTTCATACAAATAATTTATTTTACTGTTTCTTTTCACTGTTAATAATACTCTGCTTCCCAGTGTCTTATACCAGAGCTAAGGTGCAAGTCTGTGTGAAACATTCATTTTACACCTGGAACTTGCTGAGCTGGAGCCTGATTTTTGAATTAAAATATACTGTGTATACTCCTACAATAAAAAGAAAAAAATCATATAGGCAGATTATGGTATCAAGGCACATTTGGTATTTTACTACCAAATCCTTTAGTATTTCCTGGATTTGGGAACACACAACAACGGACCCCTGATTTCAGACTGTGGTGTTGTCTCTGCATGCAGTCATGTATTATGATATGGTACCTCATCAAATCTGAAATATAATACATGCATTAACTTACAATCAATATGTAGAATAGGTACACATTTTTGAATACTTGCTAAAATAAGTCTTGTTAGAGGAGGACCATGAAAAAGATAAGAGCATTGGAAGTTGGAACACCTTTCCTATGGAGGCTGAATGAGTTGGGGTTGTTCATCCTAGAGAAGAAAAGGCTCCTGGGACACTTTATTATGCCTTTGCAACACTTAGAGGGGACTTGTAAGAAGGGGAGAGAAAGATTTTATCATGGTCTGAAGTGACAAGACAAGGGAAAATTCTTTTAAACTGAGAGAAAGTATATTTAGGTTGGACATAGGGAAGAAATTTTGCTGTGGTGGGGAGTGAGGCACTGGAACAGGTTGCTAAGGGAATCTGTGGATTCCCCACCATTGGAAACGTTTAGTGAGGTTGAAAGGACTTTGAACAGTGAACGTTAAACAACATGGTCTTCCAAAATTTCTTTCCAACCCAAACCCTTCTGTGATTGTATGAACTTTACCCATTTAAAGCAGAGTTATTTGAAACTTCTATAGTGAAGCTATTTAAACTGAATCCTTCTTTTTTATGGACTTCATATCCCTGGAGATTCTGCTTCAGTGAAGAAACAAACCATCAGTTGAGTATATATAATGAATATTTTACACAATTAATGCAGATATTTAGGAAGAGTGACAGCATAAATATATGAACAAATAAAAAAAAGAGTTTATGCGTAGAAGTATATCCACTAAAACATTTGGAATCTAGACAAATAAACATTTTTTTTAAAGTTATTTTCTATGGTTGCTCCTCTGGATCAGAGTTCCTTTCAGAGACTTGAATTCTCTTACTTGTTCATCTTTATTGACCTGAAGATTCAGACTGACAACCAAATTGCTTCCTGTCATCTAGGCTTTGATAAGTGTCATGTCTGTTCCTAAGAAATGTGAAGTGATACAGTAGTGTTTAACTCATTCATTGTAAGTAATTGATCATTCCAAAGTATCTAAAAAAAAAAAAAGGTAAAAAAAATTGAATATTTACATAAGCATATGCCCTTTAAAAAGTATATTTTAAATTTGCTACATTACACTGAAGTTCTCTAAATCAGATGGTCTGAAAAACTGGAAGGATTGCTGTCTCAAAACCATTTTATCTGAGTATGGGGGAGAGGCAGGTCAGGCCTTGCTCTGGTGAGGCAATGCCCTGTTCTGCACATCCCACCTACCCAGGCCTGTATCCCAACCCTGCAGTGGCCACCAATCCCTGCCATACCAGAGGAAATAGTCCACACCTGCCTCTGGACCCCCAGTCCGCTACCAGAGTGGCCAAAGAAGTAGAAGTCCCACATAAGGGAAGGGCCCAGGAAAGCCAGAGAGTACTTAAAGCAAGACATGAGGCAAGCCCATGTCTCTATCCTACCATCTCTTGGGATTTCTATCCACTGGAACCAGGAGTGGTAGCTATATTTTTTTTCTTTTCTATATTTTTTCCTATCTTTTTGTCCTTCTCCTTCTAGTTTCCTCTTCTTGGAGTTTTAATTAACTTAAAATTGTATGAGTCAGGAGTTTTCTAAGTTGAATGGGCTAAGTTAATGCTTTGTGAAATGTTTTTTGTTGATTGAATGCTGCTCTAAACTTTTGCCAAAATTCTCTTATTTTCTGAAGTTGCCAGAAAAGCCTTTTTTTGTTTTGACTTCCTGAAAATATCTTGTTGGTATTTTTTCCATGTGCCTAATCACAGTACATGAAAAACTGTAAGTCTTTTTATAAGTCTCATGAACAGTTTTTTGGGGCCTTACATAAGGATATTGTATTGTGTTTGTATGGCCAGGTTTTGGTCCTGCTTTATTCCTCTTTATAGCTTACGCCATCCTGACTCCAACTGTTCACTGGCTCCATGTACAGCAAGCTCCTACTGTAGGTTTCCCTTACAGCCTCTGACTGCTGGTTATTTCCTGCTAAACTATGACTGCATGTATTGGTTTGCAGACTCTGACTGCAGGCTTTTACCTGGACAGACTATGGCTGCAGGCTCCAACTGCAGATCCAGACTGACCTCACAGCACTGACTCTCTCTCTCCAGGATCCTGCTTCTTCTTCCTCTCATTCCCTCTTCCTCCAGGTTCCTCCTCCTTCATGATCCTCCTCACCAGCTAACCCACTCCCTTTTATCGCAGTTATCTTTATTGGATATGTGACTCATAGGGGGCAAAGCTGTATTGTGTAATTAACACAGCTGTTACTTACCAGGGGTGAGGTCACCTGTACTCCCTTCTCCTACAGTCAAAGAAAACCTCTGTGACTCTGACAGAATCACATATTGTAGTAGCTAACAATAAACTTAGAGCATTTAAAGTCAAAGAAGACTTCTTGTGTCTTTATTCTTTTTTTTCCTGTGAGGGATGTGGTTTTGTACAGCCCCATCTTATTGAAGCTAATTAGGATAAACACAAAGATCAGAAAGGATCAAGGGAATGGTGACAGTCGAGAAACCACATTAACCCAATCAGTGCAAACTGAGGTCCTGGAAATGGCTATTCTTTCAGATGAATAAATAAGATTATTAAAATAAAGAAGATGATTAAATTATTGTCCTTGTTATGAAACCTGTCAGGTTGATGCAACTAAGCAAATTCTCTGAAACGTCACAAAAATTAAAGGGCGCTATTGACTCAATGGGTATAGAACCATTGTGGTTTTAGATGAAATTGATAGTGTGCAGACTAAATGGATGTGTCACCAAAACACATTAGATACATGGAATTTTTACGAATTAGAGTTTCCCTGTTCCGTAAGGAGATGTCAGGATTCAAAACAGAAATCATGAACATTAATTAGTGAGGTGATTTCAACTGTGGGGTGCACCATCCTTGGACTGGGCCAAGGATCTCTGTGGTGTGCCTTGGGTATTTCTGGAATCTCAGATTTTGCTCCTGATAACTCTCCTGGAGTCATACTGGGCACCATAATGGTAAAGATTATCAGGGAATATCTGGTTCTTCACAGGCCACTTCTCTGTCACCCAGAACCAAACAACTGGCTGTCACTGTCACTCAGAGTCACCATCTGCCCATCTGGGCAGCTCTTCATCTCGTCTGCAACTTCACAGTGATTGACAGGTTAAGGTCAAGATACTCTATTCTGCTAAATAGCTCAGTCCCTTGTCCAATAGGTTTAGGTAAAGTTCATGTCCTAACCTTGTTGCCAGCAAGGCCCAGCTGCCATGCCACATGCACATACCACAAGATGCAGGGGGTGCACACGAGTTTGAAATTCTTAAAATTTTTCATGGAGTTTTTAGGGATGTTTATATAATTATTTAATATAATAGTTTCTTTAGTGATTAGCTATTTATATTTACACATACAACATATAATATATGGATAGCTATAATTTAATAAATTCTTTATGTCATTATTTTCAGATAGTTTTATAATAAATATTGTCCATTTTTATGATTAGGCATTACAGTTTTGATATATTCATCTCTTCATATACAGTTAGTTGCATTTAGGCAGCTGCATGCATGTGAGGTAATGGCTACATAATTTGTGGATCCCAATATATTTTCTAGTTATACAAGTTCCTTAGGGCTGAGCTTGTGTCCTGATGAACAGGAAATCAGTCAAAGGGGAAAGAGACCTATATGGATGAACAGGCAACTCCTGTCACTACTCAAGCATAGCAGGAAATGCACAGAATGTGCAATAAAGGTCAGACCACTTGTAATGATGGTAGAGAAGTTGTCAGAGTAAGTATAAATGAGGCAAGGCCCATCTGGAATTAAATCTGACCAAGGATGTCAAAGACAACAAGGAAGGGCTTCTTCAAATGCATCAATAACAAAAAGAAAATGAAGAATAGTGGGAGTCCATTAATAAATGGAGAGGGCACCCTGGTAACAGAGGATACAGGGTTCCTCAATGCCTTCTTTGTGTTGGTTTTCACTGACAATCAATTGTCAAGGGTCTCTGACCCATGTGACCAGGGTAAAGGAAAGTTGGAAGGAAAACTTTCCCCTGGGGAAGGAGAATTATTTTAGACAAAATCTAGCAAACTTGACATCCACAGGTACATGGGCCCTGACAGGATGCATCCATGAGTGCTGAAACATCGGGGAGAGACCATAGCTGGGCTGTTCACAATCATCTTTGAAAGCTCCTCGTAATCAGGAGAGGTACCTGAAGACTGGAAGAAGGCAAATGTCACTCCAGCCTTCAAAAAGGGGAAAAAGGAGGACCTAGGGAAATACTATCCTGTCAGTCGCACTTCAATCCTTGGAAAGGTGATGGAGCACCTTATTCTGGAGGCTGTCTCAATTGACAAGGATGAAAAGAAGGTGATCAGTAGTTGACAGCATGGATAAAGGTAAATCATGTTTTACCACCCTGACTGCCTTCTATGATCAAAACAGCTGCACGGGTGGATGGATGGGGGGAGAACAGTGTTGTCTACCTTGACTTTACCAAAGCTTTAGACACTGCCTCTCACAGGATCCTCATAAGTAACACAGAAGTGTGGACTGGATGAGCAGACAGTGAGGTGGATTGAGAACAGAATGTCAGATCCCAGAATGTCATAAACAGTGGCACAGAGTCTAGCTGAAAGCCCTCCACTAATGGTTGAATATTGGGCCCAGTACTGTTTAACTTATGCAGCAATGACTTGGATGAAGGAACAGAGGCCCCCTCAGCAAGTTCATTGACAACACAAAAGTGGGATTAGTTACCAATACCCCTGAGATGTGTGCAGCCCTTCAGAAGGGCTGCAACAGATTGGAGAGATGGGCAGAGAACAACCGTCTGAAACTCAACAAAAGCATGTGCAGAGTCCTGTAGCCATGGAGGAAAAATCTCCTGCACCAGCATGGGCTGGGAGCTGACCTGATGGGAAGAAAGCTCTGTGGAGAAGGACCTGGGGTCCTGGTGGACAATAAGCTGTTCTCGAGTCAGCAATGCCCTTGCAGCCAAGAAAGCCAATGGTATCCTGGGTCCTTTAGGATGAGCATTGCCAGGAGATTGAGGGAAACGATCCTCTCTCTACTCACCCCTGGTGAGGACACATTGGGAGTGCTTTGTGCAGTTCTGGGCTCCTTAGGACAAGAGAGGGATAGAGTTCCTGGAGCAAGTCCATCAGAGTGCAACCAAAGTGATTAAAGGACAGGAGCATCTCTTTTATGCTGAAAGGCTGAGGGAGCTGGGCCTGTTCAGCCTCAAGAAGACACATCTGAGAGGGTACATCATCAATGTCTAATTATATCTGAAAGGAGGGTGTCAAGATGATGTTTCCAGGCTTCTCTTGGTGGTGCTGAGCAATAGGAAAAGAGGCAATGGGCAGAAACAAGTTCCACCTGGATAAGAGGAAAACTTCTTTACTATGTGGGTGACCGTGCACTGGAACAGTTTGCCCAGAGAGGTTGTGGAGTCTCTCTCACTGGAGAGATTCAAGAACCATCTTGAAAAAATTATGTGCCATGTGCTCAGGGATGACCCTGCTTGAGCAGGGAAGTTGGACCAGTTGTCCCACTGTGGTCCTAGTTAAGGTCTGATTAGTGAGAGATGTGCCTGCCTGAATTAAGGTGCAAACAAGACCTGATGGCAAAATCAGTAATACAGATTTTATTTAACAATTATGTGCAAAGCAGAGAGATAGAAAATAAAAAATAGAAAACAGGCAGGAGAGAGAGAGAAAGACCTAGCAAAAGGAAGTCAACAACCATGGATTTAGCAACATCCTTCACTCCGAGCTTTCAGTGGTAGGGGTCCTGAGGTTGTTCAAAACTTCTAACTTTACCCATCCTGTGATCCTGTGATTCTGTGATTATGTGCATTTCCTATGAAAATATCAACATAAAAATTATTAAGTACAACTCTAAGCTTTGTGAAGCATCAGAGTGAGACTCAAGTAAAATGAAGCTCATTAGTGATCCTTGTGTGCTTTTTTGAATTATTCCTTCTGAAGGTAACACCTAGAATTTCTCTGCATGTGCAGAGAAATATATATATTCATTATATTAATAGACTCACTAGGAAGTTCCATATACATAGATTGGTACTAAGTAAGCAGAAGCCTCCTGGCCCCCACAATCAATATGATTTATTTCTATTCCATCAACATTATTAAACAGTTAATTTAGGAGGAATGCTTTAATAGTTATCTAAAACATTAACAAGAATTCCCTAAATTAAATACCCCATTCTGTGAAATAGAATTTGCAAATGCTGTACAGATCCCCATAAGAGTCTCCTTAGTGGTTTGAGAGTGCTGAGAATCAAGGATTCCCTATAATTAATCTATTGCATAAAGTAAGGTAGGTTATTAATATACAGGAAACACAGAATTATTTTGTGTGTCTGTCACTACCACTTGTATGAAATGAGGATTGAAAATTGTACAACCTACTGTGAAATTGGGTTGAGGATCTGTGTAGTAGAAAATATTCACAGATTGATCAGACTAACAGCTATTAGGAGAAGGATTGAACTTCCTGAACAGGTATTGACATTTTGAGCTGTCCTGGAGTATCTGAGAAATCTCTCCTGATCTGGTAGATTTGCTTTGGAAAATCATAATGCTCCTGAAACCTCAGCTTCCTGTGAGGTAAGTTGCCAAAGGTTATCTCAAACTTCATCCTGTGTAGAAGCAACTGAGTCAAGCCTTAAACTTTTAGATGAAATTAATTTTCTCATCCAATAACTGTGTTTACTAAATCTACAGTGACTACAATAAGAATTTATAGACTTAGTGTGTGTGTAAATTCATGTAAATGCATGAAAATAAAAGTAAAGATGCCAGGTTGTAAGTGCCCTATTCCAAAACAAGTCTCATCACTGGATTACAATTTTCTTTCAAAATACTAAATGCAACACTGACCTTGCCTTACAACCCCAGTACTTAGGCACATTGGATCATTGTCTGAGGAGGACATACATACAAGAATAGTTAGTGATGGAATACCTTTGTGTTTAAAGCAAATTATTGTGTAAGTACAGTGTAGGCACCATGTGAAGGCGGGATTCAGATCTCAAATACTCTTCATGTTCTGAAAGTTCTACATCAATTTTCTTGTGAAGAAAGTGTTCACAAAATACCTGGAAGTATTGTGATGACAGTGCAGCAGAACTGTACCATAGTAGCACTGTTATAAAGACTAAGGAATAAATAATTTTAAAGTAAAGCCATATTAAATTACCTGGGAAATAATATAGGCATTTTTTTAATATAGGCATTTAAATAATTCAGCAGTTGATTTCTCACCTTTAATGCTCTTTTCATCTTGCATGTAGACAAACAACATATGATGATTTTTCCCAAGCGATTATATTTGTGTCAGGATGATGTAAAGTAAACCTTTAGCTTCTGAATTTTTTGTTTAAATAAAGGGATTATTTACTTTAATACTACCGGACTTTAGACAAACAAGAAAACAAACAACACACAGTTTGGAGAGTCAGGCACCAAAACCATCTCAGAACAACAAGTTCATAAATAATTTCAACATGGATGACACTTTAATAACAACAGCAAAATGTCAAGTACCAGAAAAGTAAGAGTAGGAAAGAGAAATTTAAGGAATTAGGACTGCAAGCCTATATTAATTTGTGTTATCTTTCTTTATATAAAAATAATATCTTGTTGTGCATAGTTGTTATACATTTTTTAATCTGTTCCACATATTTATGAATGTACTCATATGATGTATTTAAAACATGGAGACATTGAATTGAAAATAAATATATAGGTATTAGATCAGCTATAGATATTTGCAGCTGTTGTGAGATGTGATAAATGACACAGTTTCTGCATAAAACTCTCACTTCTGGCTTTTAAGATTTTGCCTACATTCAGCAATTATCCAACTTTAAGAAGTATTCAGATTGTTTTAGCTTCTGTTCTATATCTGCAGCCAGATAGGAATGTACCTGTGTACGAACCAGAGACCAGCAACTGATGGAAATTGTTGCAATCTGTAAAGATGAAGTTTTCCTCCATGAAAAAGAAATAAAGTTTTCTTCCTTTAAAGAGAAGCACCCCAATACACGAGACTATGCTCTAGGAAGTATAGGGAGAGACGGGGAACATGAAATATTTGGAAATGACTGTGGAATGAGCTAAAGACATAAAAAGAAGGAATGCATCATAGTGATTTAGAGAAATGAGGAAGGCCATCTTTAATAGATGATAGGTCCTGAAGGGTGATTGAATTTGATATATTAGACAAATAATCTATTCATTTTGAATTACAGTGAACATTGAGGGTGAGTCAACCTAATTATTTGCCCAGGAGAATTAATGTTTGTAAGAGAGTACACACAGAATTAGAGTTTCGAATGACTAATGTGCTTGAGGCTGCTGTAGCCTATTCATTTGAGGAATTTTGAATTCATGGTACTTCAGTTTCGATTTCTGCAATATTACAAAAACAAATCCACTTTCCTATGAAAATGTCAGGTTTCTCTACTCTTTCTTCAACTTGAGAAGTGAGTTGGAGAAAAACAAACACAGAAACTAAAACTATGAATGCCTGAGTAGCACTTCCTTATAGAAATAAAAGAGAAATGGTAAGGGGAAGAGAGATGTCTGAATCACTGTTTGCCATTAAGAAAACCTAAAAAGTTAAATCTATGCTTGCTCCCTTCACTGATTTTTTTTCCTCCTATTTAAGCTCTTGTCTCAGACTATGGTACATATTTGTTCCCAGAAAATTCCTTTTTCAGGTAGTTTGAAGTGTTGTATCCTGCTCTTGTAGAAAAAAATCACACAGCTAAAGAACGAAGGCTTATTCTTCATTTAATTGTTCAGTGTTCTACTTTCTAGAACATGAAGGTGGGATTGATCTGTGAAGCAATTACAAATAATTACCCCTTGGTTTCTAAGGCTAATGACACCAAGATTCTTCCCTAAGAATAAATGTACTTGAATTATGCTAAAGTTGCCTGTTTTCCTTAATAGGGCATAACTGACAACTGCTCTTCAGTCTTGTTTTACCTTACATTTTCTGGGAGCTTGTTAATAACTAACCTTAATAACAAATTACAGAACTTATCAAAACTTATCAAAACAATACAATACAATACAATAAAATAGTAAATTCTCAGAAACTATGTACTTACAGATCTACTTCATGAAGCAGCCGCACAAATGCTAAGAGTAGCAGAAGGAAATTAGCAGGTCAAAGAGGAAGTTCCCTTTACCTGCACTTCTGTAATGTTAATGTGGGAATGGAATCACTGATAATGGATCCAGATTCATATGAATCAGTAAAATGTTTATGTGCTTTAATGATGGCCTGTGTATTTAGATTTCAATTTTTTTTTTTAATTATAATTTTAGGCTCACATTTTTTAAAGGTTTTTTTTAATTAATCATACCTTTAAATATTCCTATGAAAGGTGAAATTATTATACAATTTTTGAGTGATATAAGAGATCTGCATGAGAAACAACTGCCTAATGATTTCATTGTCTGATCTGAAAATAAAATTTTTTAGCATAAAACCAGTAGGAAAAACCATAGTGAATACCACAGCAGCTCCCAGGGCAAGTTGGAAAATAATGAGATATGGTCAAGAAGAGCTGATAGTTTGTTTTTTTCAATGTATATTTCTGGGATTTGGCTCAGCATTGTTATTTATTTATACATATTACACCAAGATAACTAAACTGAGATAGAGGAAGGATACAGCTTCAAACAAACAGAAAAGAAATACTGTATTTTAAGCAATGTATACATAATTCTTTTCAGTTCAAGATATAAAGAAAAAAATAATACACTCAGAAGAGAAAAAGGATTTTAAGAAAATTATTTATAACACAACAGGCGTTAGAACAGAAATTTTAAAATACCCTATGCTAAATATTTGCATTTAGCTAATAAAATTACTATGGAATATTATAAAGAAGCATAACTGTATAGCAAGAATAAGATAACAAAATCAGGAAAAAAATAAAATTCTAAAAACATTTTACTCTAATAATTTTGGATAGATTTTAGGTTAGATAAACTGACTGCTCTGTGTGCTGCATGAATTGTTTTGTCAGAATACCTGTGACCATATGAACAAATTCAATTTCATGTACATAAACAGTCATTTTTTTCATCTACAGGAAAAAAAAATTTAGAATGAGTACTTATGAAGAATTAAAAAATATTGAAACTGTCTGTGATGTTTTGTGTCTGCAAAATTTATTTATTTTATTTTTTTTTTTGGGGGGGGGCAGGGTTAGTGGTTGTTTTGGTTTTTTAATATGAAACACTTTAAAGAAATATATTTGAAAAAGCCTCTAAACATTCAATATCAGTAGAAAATTAATTTGTATGGATGCAGAGTNGGGGGGGTTGGGGGTGGGGGGGAGTGCAGAAATATACTTTGCTCGAGGCTTTGCTGCAACTTAAGTTGAAAAACACTCCCATCTCAGGAGACTTGGGAATATCTTGACTGTAAATCTAAGACTGCTTTAATCAGAAAGATTCCCAACTCATCTACACTCCCTGAGAGACTCAATGCAGTATGCACATCCAGTCATGCTTACATCATTGAATTTTAAGTAAACAATTGAGCTGGAATTTCCCTGCAGGTATAAAAATTTTCCTTAACATGAAGTGGAATGAATGGTAGTATACACTTTCTAAATAGATTAATGTTTAACCTATTTACTCAAGGAGAATAATTCCTGATTAATAAATCTATCTCAGTTTGATGGCTCAGAACAACTCCTACATTCTGAAGGGGATATTCTTGAAAACTATTCCCCTGGGGTTTCACCTCAGGGGAAGAACCTGGAACCTTGCTCTCCATTTTTCAAGTAATCATGAAACTGTATAAAAACATGGAATAGTTTTTAAGGGGAAGATAGATGTAAATGAGCAAATGAATGAGCAAAATAACATATTTAGGTAGGAAATCTCACTTGTGTGAATACTATCCTAACTGCCAGAATTATAATTATTAGACACTGGACTGCCATTTTCTGTGTGACATCTGATGAATTAATATGAGAATTCACTTTACGTACTTTAAAAAGGAACTGAGCAGGTACTTCCATTTTGTGAAATATTAACCTTGCAGTGATCCCTACAAATCTCTAAGCTTGAATCGTTCTATATCTTCCATTATTCTTTCAGCCTTCTTTGTCTACCAACTCATTTAACCATAACTGTGAAGTACATTCTTTCTGATATAAAAGGATGTTCCAGCATCTTTCTGACAAGAGTAACACTTCTGAATCTGTCAAGTTCATACTATTTTATGTTCATTTTTGGTGTTTCTGTAAACACATAGTCTATGTCTTATAAACCTGTTTCCATAGAAACTAATAAGTTTAGTACTATACTTAAAATATTTCACATACTGGAGGAGTTCTAGTAGCCTTGATATTGTCCACATTACTTCACAGCCTAAGAGAAACATACACATAATAACAATAATAATAATAGCAATTAATAATAATGATAAAGAGAACTGTTCTCTTTGAATGGGACAAACAAAAAAAAAACAATCAAGAGTGATGAAAAAAAAACCAAAGTGGGACTGAAAATTAATACCCTTGGTAATTAATTGGAAATATTTATTCTGTGACTTTTTTTGGTTAAATCTTAATTAGTTTACTTTGGAGAATTTTTTTTCTGAAGGGAATATACATATCAATTTGGATGAGACAGGAAGATGGAACTTAGACTAACCATCTAAATACTTATATATTTTTAAATTAATGTTTAGTTTAAGGGGAGCAGCAATGCCTCAATACCCTTACAAAAGGTGATTTTTAAATACTCCAGGAAAAAAAATATATATGCTACCCATTTTTATAGCCATCAATTAAAAAAAATCAAATTTATACTATATATATATACTTAATTAAATAAGAAATTTGTTTTCAGCATTATATAAAATATAATTTGTATTTATGAAGACTTTTTTAAGAATGTGGGGTTTGTCTTTTTGATTGTATATGATAATTGCATTGTTGTTTTTCCACAGAGTTGAACAGAGATGTGTTCTAGCATTTGTTTTCATTGGTATACTTAAGCTACTAATCTGGAAATAAATCTGTAATTTAAAAAGTACAAATACCTAACATTAAATAAGAGGACACTGATTTATTTCCAAACACTTTCCAACTCAAGTCAGTTTTTAAACAAACACTACTTTTTTTTTCTATTTTACAATTTATTTTCTTGTCTGGAAGGTGGTTTTGTTCTGGATTTATTATTTTGATAAATCTTCAAAAATAAAACCAGTTCTGATTTTTCCTTTTTCAGGCCTGTTAGAACAATGACAGTTGAAGAGCACTTACTTAAACTTTTGGTTGCTAGCAAGTCTAAGATCTTTTCCATTTGCTTTAATTGCTTTCTCCCTGTGAAATGGCTTATTATACTAAGTTCTGTATTTTTCTTGTTGAAACATCAAACACAATGATTTTTCTTTCCATCTATTTGCAGTTTTTGTGTAATTCAAAATTAGAAGTAATTTCTAACCTGAAGTAAAAAAAAAAAAAAATAAATAGGGCTTTGGATTTGGTTGGTTTGGGTTTTTTATAATAATCTTTTTTTCTCTCAAATCAGGAGGGAAAAATATATATAGAAGAGTCTACACATTTGTAATGTGTAAAGGTCCATCTAAGTGACTATAAGTGAGTATAAGACAGTATAAAATCTAAAATCTATTCTGTACTGTGGATTTCAAAACCAAACAAAATCAGAACATCACTAGACTTTTATGCTTCATTTAATTATGTAGGAGATAGAAATGCTGTTGTGCCAACCTATTATCTTATTCATTCATGATATACAGTCCCAGAAAATGCTGTTATAATAATATCATTAAAAATATGCTGCTTTCTAAGGCAGCAACAAAGAAGAAACTTATTAAGCTTCAGAGCTATACATCCAAATGCCAATTTTTTTGGAGTTCAGACATGAACAAGGCACTGAAGTTCCCTTTCAGAATCAATGGTGCTCTGATCAGCACCATCAGTAGTCTGGAGATATATTCATTTGACAGAGTGAATTTTAGACTAAAGTGGGGCATTTTAAAAATGGTTCCCTGCCTTTGAGAGTTGAATGCCATGTTGCAAAAAGATGATAAAAATCTCCTGAATTCAAAACCCAAAAATAGCTAAAAAGCATATATATGATGAATATCCTAAATCATAATACAACTATACTCTTCCAAACAATAAAAAACATTACTGTATGTATCAACAACCATTTGCTGACCTGGAACACAAGCCAAAACCACTAAAGCCACCGCTGTACAACATAGTATGCCCTTAAAATTTGTTCTAGAACACACTTAACCTTGTAGAAATATAGAACACACTTTGCCTTGTAGAAATATCAGTAAACAGATGGGCATGTANTGTGAAACAAAGATTATATATATATATATATATATATATAATCTTTGTTTCACATGAGATTTTAAGGGTGGAATACAAAATAGCTGAACGATGTGAAATTCCCACTGCAATACTTTTAAAATATTACTGGAGAAATCATTCTGAATATAAATAATTATTTAAAACGTACCACTTAATAAATATAAATTTAATTTTTTAACGTGACAGCCTCTTCATGGTTTCTGAATTGTTATGGTCATCCATTATGGTAAGTCTCTTACTCTTTCATTCTCTGAAAACTTTAATTCTTTGCCTGATTATTATCAAGGACAACCCAGGTAATGGAGATGCAGAGCAGTTATTCACTAATTGTAGTTCTTCTTGCATCATATCAATAACTTGTTCCTTGGCTTACACCCAAATAAAAGAAGAGCTAAAGATGACTCAAAAGAGAATACAGTAGTATTCTTCATGGTAAATGAAGTTAGGAATTGTGATAAGAAACTTTTATGCCACAAACTCCTTTAATAGTCTGAATATAAAATGTAGTCATAGAAAAATAAAAATAGGGCTATACTAAATAAATAAATAAATTTAATGTATCAAACAAGCACATAAGAAGCTTAGCATTTGAAAGCTAATCTACAACTTATGTAGAATAAAATAAATAGAATGTAAGTAGAGAAGAAGATAAACTACAGGTACTATAATTAACTGTGAAGTACATTTGAAAAATAGAAGACACAGAAAAGATTCTTGAATCAGTTATGATGTTCTTATTTCTAGAACATAAAAGCTGAGCTGTGACTGGCCAGTAGGATAGTAGCACAGATCAAAATAAGACAAGAAGAAATTACTGCGTAAGTTAGATTGTAAGAGGTCTTGGTGAAGCTGTGGCATGTAAAGACCTAACTTAAGATATTGTTTTAACCACCAGTGATCATTGCTTAGTTCTTCTCTTGCAACAGGTTTAGGAGGAGTATTAGATCTATAAATAAAAATGAGAAAAAAGGGACTCCTTTTAATAAGGACTTCTTATTAATTAATTAATAAGAAGTTTCTTTAGTTTCAACACTGCGGGAAATGAGAAAAGGCCTATGAATATTCAGTTAAATATCTAAATTCGATAAAAATATATGGAGAGGATAAAGATAGAGTTGTCAGGAATCATCAAGTAGGGATTTGTCAAGAATTGACAGTGTCAAACTAATTTAATTTAGTCTTTTCATAGAAAACCTGGCAGAGTTCATAAAAGGAATAATAAAACTGATTCACTTTGACTAGTGAAACTTTAGTTTAAATGACATTTTCATTAAAAAATACTCATGAAGAAGGTAAAATAACCAAGAAGGTGCATATATAATCAAGAAAATAACTTTACATTTAGGTTATGACACTCTCTTTCTAATGGGGATTCACAGGGACCTATGCAGGAACTTGTTATGTTCAATATTTTCAGCTATAGTTTTGGTAGAACTGGAGAGCACATTTAAAAATTGCCAAATGGCATGAAACAGTAGGGAGTGTGAGCTCTCTGAAGTGTAGTTTTTGAATTCAAAATTATCTTAGTAATATGAAGAAATGGTCTGAAATCAGTGGGTGAATCTAAAAAGGCAGAAGGGAGGGGAGGAGAGAATATTTCTGTTGGAAGAGGCCTGCAGTGATCATCTAGCCTAACTTTCTGAAGAATTCAGGGCTGACAAAAAGTTAAATCATGTTGCTATGGGCATTGTCCGAATACCTGTTTAACACTGACAGGCTTGAGGAATCCACCACCTCTCTAGAAAGCGTGTTCCAGGATTTGACTTCCCCATCAGTAAAGAAAGGTTCCCTAACATCTTGTCTGACTCTCCCCAATGCAGCTTAGAACTGTCCTTGCAATTGGATCACAGGGAGAAGAGGTAAGTACCTCCCTCTCCACTTTCCCTCCTCAGGAAACTACAGAGCATAAAGGTTATGTGTCAGCTTCCTTTTCTCCAAATCAGAAAAACACAGAACCCTCAACCACTCCTTGTGGGACATTTCTTCCAGCCCTCTCATGGTTTGTTACTCTCCTCTTTTGATGGGGTTGTTATACTGCATTTGATACACTGAAAGATGTAGTTTGCAATATATATTCCTATTATTCTGTCAATAGAACATTTTTTATATTAAGAGAAAAAATGTCAATAAATTTCTGTGAATTATCGCAACTCAAACTTCACAAGTGTTTGAAAATTTATTAGAAAATTATTAAAAAGTAACTGCAATCAGGATGCATTGCAGGACTTTCTAAACCTAATCAAATTTTCACCTAAATTTACACAGCCTTATTCAAGTGACAACAAGTAAAAATATCAATCTATCACCCAAGTCAGATTAGTGATATCAAAGAAATATAAAAATGGATGTTGAATAGCACAAGCAAAGAAAATCTACCTGGCTGTCAGTAAGACTGCTGAGGATTTCCCTCATAATTTTACCATTTACTATTCCATGTTAATTATTCAATGCTCTCCTTACCTTGTCAAATATTTATAGAATATTTGAATTTCATCAGCGTTCCCTAAAATGCATCTAAAAGAATTAGTAATATTTTACTTTCCAAACTTTGTGCATAGTCACTTTCATAACTTAAGCTGCTGAAACTCAGTGTTGTATAGGAGCCTTGCCTGTATGTTCTGATTGCCCTTTTCCCAATAAACTGTGGGAATCTATAAAGTCTATAAACTACAGGTTGCAACTACATTAATTCAAATCATCAGTCTCGTAACAAATGGACTCTGTAAATGTTTGAAAAACACTTGGACAAACTTAGCAAGACAATGTTACATTTGTATGTTCAGTACTAGAAAATTATATTTTAGTGTTAGTAATGCTCTTTTTTTTTCTTTTCAAATTTAGTCCTCTCCTCATTTCTGGTAAGAATGATTTTTTTTTTTTTTTTTTTTTTTTTTTTTTTTAAATTTTTTTTTTTATTTTTTTTTTTTTTATAAAATGTTCTGTATAATTGATTTTTCAGTGTCTCAGTATACAGATTTTAGTACAGTACACATTCAGAAATGTGGAGCTCCTTTGTTTGATTAAGTTGTGAGTCCTGAAACTTCCTGAACTACCTAAGATGATCATGTTCTTGAATTTTTTTTTTTTTTAATTCTTATATTAACTTTTAGAGAAATACATCATTTTACAATGACTTATGTTAAGACTTTTTTTGCACTTATTATTCTACAAAACTCACTGCAGGCCACGATCTCCAAAGAATATGACTAAATCTTACAAAATATTTTCAAGGTTTACCTGTCTGTTCGCATGGTTAGATTTTAGTTACACACAGGGCCAGAAACCCTGAGTTTCAGAATAATGTGCAATTTCTTCTTACTCTGTTTTGAGGAGTGCATGTGTATAACTAAGGAAAAAAAAAAGGGGAACGGGGGAGAGGAAGAGACAAAACAAAACAAAACAAAACAAAAAAACCACAAACAAACAAAAAAAAAAACCCTAGGAGAATAAAAAATTCATCTGAAATACAGAAGAAGGATAGGGAAGAAGGGAATGGGTGAGATACCCCAGTACCCCAGTTCTGAGACAGAAGTATTTTTGTCTTACATTACACCAACATTATTCTATGGAAATTATGCATGAGAGCAACCACAGCTGGTGTGAATCTCTAAACTATTCTAGGTTTCCACCGAATAAATAAGATGAAAGATAGATTCCTCTATAAAATACTTTTAAAAAATTTATTAGTGTCATTACAGCTTTAGCTGAGTGCCTCCATAGGGACCTTGAACAAAGGCAGACATCAACAATTATACCCTTAAATCGAAGTTCCCCACCCATGACACAAAAACTCAGATCAATAGTAATATTGGAGTCAGGGGTCCTTCCTCTCTTCATTGGGTCTTTTCATCATGTCTGGGTGGGGTGTTTCTTTTCTTATCTCAAAGGTTTAGCTTCTGCTGACGATTGTAGCTTCTGCTGACGATTGTAGCTTCTGCTGATGATTGTAACTTCCTTAACTTCTGACTTGAGCCAGCTATGGGACAGCCTTCTACTTAACTAAGTAAATTATAACATACCTAGGTGGAAGTTCACAAATTAAGGGTTCAGCAAATTTAGCTACCAGTGGTAAACAGGATTTCCAACTGATAAATAAACAGGGATTGAACTTCAGGCTCTTTTCTTATATATGCACAACATTTAGGTTATCATTATGATTTCTGTTGTTCTTCCCCAGTTCCTATGAAATATAGTCTTACACAGACAGTACTGAAATTTAAAGGTGAATTATAAAGACTGAACCTAGAGGGAAAATACTTTTGTGAAACAGGTTCTAATCTGAAAACCACTATGGATTTGAAACTCCCACTTCCTAGTCTGAAAATAAATAATTACTATGCATCTAAATGATTCTGCTGAAATTTTACTGAAAGGATGGACTCTAACATCATCACTGCAACATCTAAACTAAGAAGACTGGATTCTGGGTGGGTTCATTTATTGCATTTCTTTGGCCATGTCCTTGTCGAAGGAGTGAGAACCTTAATGCAACTCTTTCCTTCCTCCAACTGAGAGTATTTAAATCTATCACACTGCACTACTTTCCAAGTTGAACAAAGCCTTAATCATACTATTTTAATGATCCCACTCACAGCTTATGAAGTGACCTGAGCAGGCTAGGCAGAAAATAATATTTTCATATGAAACATTTTACAGGAAAGATCAGTCTGCTTTAGACCGGGACATTTTCAGATAACGCAACCTTAGCAAGCACAAAAGTTCCTAACAAAGATAGTTAAATATTGTCATACTTAAAAATGAGAATAATCATGTGTAGGAATCTAGATGACACTACAGCCTAGCATATCCATTAAACCTCAGTTAAGTTAAATGGAAAAGAAAAATCATCCAACCTTCTTTAATACTGTAGATTCCAAAACACTTAAATTAATATTAGATGTTTCTGGTATCTCTTACCTTGCTGAGATGGATACATTCTGGATGTGTCAGGCCATCACAATGGTTATTTTATGAGATTCCTTACAGCCACAACACAGCCACAGGTTCAGCAGCATTTATCACGCTCTAAGATTAGAAATACATAGAGTTCAGTATGATAGGTTTTGAAGTCCAGCGGAGAGATGGTATTTCCTGTGCTTTTTTTAATAGGTTTTAATAAGATTTAGGAATCTTTTGTCCATATCACTATAAATACCAGTTCAATTTCCTCGCACTACTTGTAACCTGGTGCAAACATCCTCCTGAAAAGGAGGCCAGAATCATAGATAGGAGCAGAAAATGCAACATAGTCACAGCAATCATTGCACATGAGTACATGACAAGAATCCTCAAAAATTGCCCATAAATTACCCACTTGCCTTAAAAATATAAATAAATTATGGACATTTTAAAGGTCCAACTGTGGAAAGTCCTGAATTGCTTTGAGCAGGACATGGGACTTTGGTGTATTTAGACCTGAAATCTGGAAAGGAAATGCAGAAGCCAAGGATCCCTCTATTTGAAACAAAATGAAAAGGCGTAACCTTCCACAAACTCCTAACTTACAGTGTTGTGAAACACCATCTGTCTCTAATTTTTAAACCTATATGTGGAGCTAACTACACAAAGTGTCATACCTACAGTCTCCATCCTGAAATAGTTGTTAATGGTGTTTGCCAGAAGCGATACGAAGGGCGCTAGACAGAGCAGTTAAGAGTGTTCAAGAAAAAGCAACAGGAATGTTCTCCGACGACCCTTTGTTCAAAAAACCCCAAAAAATCTCAAACTTTCATGAATAAGAATTTTTTTTTTTTCAGTTTTCTGATACATAAAATGCTTCTATGGAAAAAAAGAGTTCACTACATTAGAAGAACTTTTTTCCAGAATAATACTCTTATTATTCATACTTTTACTGCATAAAATGATGCTTCAGTTCCACTCATAATAAGAGTTTCAAGGGGTAAGTTCAGGAACTCAGACACCTACTTATCCACAATTATCTCAATCCTTCCCTGGCTTCAGGAAATCTCCAATTAACTCTCCAGAATGAATCTAGTTTAGAGGTACCTCTTAATGGAATGGATGCAAGCTAGACAAAGCCATTTCGCCTCAGGGTCTGAGTTTTGCCTCTAGACCATCTTTTATTTGACATTTTAGACATAGCTTAGCAAAATATTTTAGCATTTAATAATTAATACATTTTTCTTTGGCTTTGTTTGTTTTAGGAAAGTTTGATATCATCACTGCAACATGTAGAAAACTGTATTTCTCATGAAACCATTCTTAAGGGTCAGTCTGACCAAATAATAATGAAGTCAGGTAAATAATACCCATGGGCAGAGACACTTTCCCCTAGACCAGGTTGCTCAGAGTCCCATCCAACCTGGCTTTGAATGCTTCCAGACTTCCACAACTTCTCTGGGCATCCACAACTTCTCTGGGCAACATGTTCCATAGCCATACCGCTCTCATGGTAAAAAACTTATTGCAAACATCTAAATCTACCCTCTTCAAGTTTAAAACCATTCCCCCTTGTCCTATCACTTCAAGGTGTGGTAAAAACCTTTAAAGGTTGTTGGAAAAAATAAAACAACCTTAATGAAGTAGTTTAAAAACTCACACACACTTAAACACTTATTTCACAAAGAAAATTATAATGATCACTCACAGAATATGTATATAACAGGTTGAAAGCTAAATACTAGTAAAATCCAAGTTCTAATCTGTTTAATATTTAAAAATATTACATGATAAATCATGATAGAAACAGACACTTCATGATTTTCTCCTATGAAATAGATACACACATACAAAACCCCCAAACCAAGGCACTTGTGAAAATAAACAGACATGAAGATGTTTACTTCAGTTTGGCCTTTATATGGATTCAATATAAATAATTTTCAGGACCTGAGATTTGAAACTTAACACACGATATATCTGTGTTTATAAAACAGGCTAATGGAAAATGCCACATTTTTGGAATCCATAAAGATTTTCCTAGCAGTATTCTCTATGGTGGTACAAACTTACTGAGTTGATGGAAATGGAATGAGTATACAGCTTGAGAGAATGAAAATATTACCATTTCAACATTATATAACTAGATAAATATTACCACTCTATAATATATAAACTGCAATCATTCTACCGGTAAAGAAAAGATGGATATCCATACTAGTTACACCCATTTATTATTACCATATTATGGTAGTGAACTGCTGGTCAGATTAAAGGGAAAGAAGTAAATGCATGGGCAATGGAAACAAGGACAGGTAACGTGGCAAGAGCACAAAGATGAAGTTTGGTTGCGATGGAGTTTGAAGGGAACCTATGGGAAAGACAGAGAGCGTCTGTGGTGACTGCACAAGGGGTAATGGTTTTAAACTGCAAGAGGATAGACTTAAGTTAGATGGCAAGAAAAAGTTCTTTACTGAGAGGTGAGGCACTGAAACAGGCTGCTCAGAGAAACTGTGGATGCCCCAGTCCTGGAAGTGTTTGAGGGTGGGTTGGATGGGATTTTAAGAAACCTGCTCTAGTGGAAAGTGATCCTGCCTGTGGCAGTCTGGTTGGAACTAGATGTCTTTTAAGTCTCTCTCAACCCAAGCCATTTTTGTTCTTGTTGTTGTTTTTTTCTTCTTCTTTTTTGTTTTAAAAAGAACTATAGTAATATTTACATATACTGATATTTTCTTTAGTGGAGATTTGTGTACACTGTGGTGTTCATCCAGAGTAACTGGATTTCAGGATCAAAAGCATTCAACAACTTTGTTTATGCACAGTAGCTTGTACCTTCTCTAAGAGCTACTGACTACCACTCCTGAAAAGTGAATCCTCTCAGAGACTCCTACAATGCACTGGTGAAAGAACAAATACAGATAAAATAATTACTGAACTAATAATTAAAATCTGTTTTCCTTGGGAACACAGTTAAATAAAGAAAATCCACTGTCTTCAACATGGTCGGAATCAACACTTGCTGAAATGCTTGTTTTGAATAAACATAAGGTCTGTTAGGACTTAATTTTATGAGGGGAAAAATATTCTCTAATAATACTGTCTCGTAACCAGTCCCTCTACAATATACTTTTATGAGTTTTATGACATAAAGATAAGCCTGTAGTAAACAAAACGACAGTCTTAGGCACAAGCATACCTTTGGACATTTCTTTAGCCAGTTAAGTTAATGAAAGCTGTAGGTAGTAAGTAATGGATTTAGCATCCTGAAAAACTAGCAGAACCCTAATCTGGATTTCATCTATTAGTGATAACTATAATTAAAAAAAATCTTCTAATTAACTGAATATTGACACACACACCCCCTTTAGATGGTTGAGGGGGGTTGTACATTTGTTACTATGACTTAGTTTCACACAAAATTAGATCTTGTTTTAGGAGAACAATATACAAATGTTACGATTTTAAAAAAAGTGTGATGAGAAGCAGCAGAGGCAAATACTTCTATTAGCCATAGTCATGGAATTATTTGAGCTAGAAAAATGGTGCTGGAACAGATGTTCTCATTCAGAAAAAGAGTTCTTGAAGCTCCGAGAAATAAAAAGGCTTAAAATTAGCCTATTCAGTTATTCTATACACTGAAAAATAACCATTTAGAAAACTCTTCCCTTCCCACCCTTCATCCCTGCCTCCCATTCCAAATACCTACAACAGAAGTTTCCATTTTAATGAATAAATCATAGCTTTCAGTAAGGCCTGAATCACAGCCTCAGCGTACTTAAATTTAACACTACTGCTTTTGAGAACCAAGAAACCTTTACCAAAGTCAGTGACAAGATGGATGGCTGACGAGAAGCATAATGTATTATGCACTGTAGCAGAAGGTGAACTTCTAAAGATAAGGAGAAAAAGCAGAAGCAGTTGTGGTTTGAAAAAAAGAAAAAGTGACAGTATGTTTCTCACCGTCAGTGTGTGTCTTCTATATCACATCCACTAAATACATTCACAGAAAATATTTGATCCTCCAGATTTAGAAATAAATATTAGATAAGAAATGTCTTGATGATTACAATAAAAATCAAAGATTTAAAAAGCTTGTAGTAAAAGTATGCTGAGTAGTCATACACATTCAAGATTAGACTCAGCCACAACAAGAAAGTGTCAGTTATTATCTCATTAGAGATTCCTACTATTAAAACAAACATCTAATTTTTGCGTATATCCTGCTAGCAGAGATGGAATTGGTGAAGCTCAGAATACAGTTTTGATGAATCAGTAATTTGCACAGTTGCTTTTACATTACTTTTTGAAGGCCAGTATTAGAGACTGCCCTAAACAGTATGTGTTAGATACACTGATAGAGAAACAAATACCAACCATAAATCCACATCCATAAGAGAAGTCACATATCATGATTAAATCCTATCACAACATCTATCATTAATTATTTAAATTAATAAGGATTATAACCAAAAAATATTGTACATTTCTACTCAACAGTTCCACAGGCTGCTGTTAGTTTGTTTTTCCCTCTCGGAGAAGGATTTCTTCATTGGACCTGGCTGTCAAACAATTTTGATAAAATTTTCAAGTTTGTATTCTAAGCTTTTTTTCTAGTAAACATCACGCCTGTATAATAGCATCCACATTAGAAATGTTCCTTTCTCTAAGGCTTGTAATTGATTATAGTGACTGAAACTTAAGCAATTTATTTGAAGGTAACTTTTCAATCATGATGGCTTCATTCTGTTTATCCATGGCAGAGAAGATCAATTTATGGCATCAAAATGGCTTCAGAGGATTTTTTTTATTCAATATTGTTTTGATGAAAAGAGAGTAAGATGAGGAAGGAAGTGCAAGATACAGAGAGCACAAGACTAGGAATATTTAACAACATACAACTTATTTTATACTTCTATGAAACTGTAATAGACAGTCCCTGGTTTTTCATATCAGGGTGCAGATAAATATCAATGTAGTGACTAACAGACATCTAACACACAAACAGCTCAATAGATTGAAATACAAATAAGAAGGAAAACTGTACAACTGTACATATGGAATAATACATGTATTAAATTACTGAAAAATAAGAAAAGAAAACAACACACAAAATAACTGTTAGGGAAGTTTGAAATGGCATAGCGTTTACAGAGAGAAAAAACTCAACAAAGTTTATGGGATGATATTATAAATTAATCAGACGTTGCTGACGATAGTTCCCATGCTGGAAGAAAAGAAAACCAGCCATCTTTGAGAAAAAGGGGACTGAATTCTCATCCTGGGTGACCTTGAATAGAATTTAATGACTTTTATTAGGATAAAGATGAACATGATTTTTTAGGACACCTCTGCATAGCAGTATAGAAGTGTGATCAAGAGTTAGCATAATTTCCCTGACTTCTAAGTCTTTCAATATCAGCAATAAAGACATTGATATTTATGAATATACTTGTGAGAAAGAAAATACTTCAGGATTAAGGATTTTTCTTTAGATTTTTATTTTATGACTGTGCTTTATTGTGTAACAGTAGTGATAACCACTTATTCTGACAAGACTGTGACTATGTGAAATCCAAAATACATGGACCAAAGTAGACTCATGCTTCATTTCTCCACTGATTCAGTTGTTTCTGGGGCAGTCATCACCCATCACAACTTTTTCAATTAGATTCCACAGGTTCCTATTCTCTCTGACAGAAGAATAGTCAGTAAATTAACTTCCCATCACCTAGACATCACCTGGTTTATGCAGTATATACAACACATCTATACATATTGAATATATTTAAGGTACTGTAAGGCTCCTCATATATTTTATGGTAGGTGTGCACTTCATATATTGCTACATCATGGCCATAGCATTGACAAAGAAACAAGTTATTTGGACCTTGTGTGTTCCATAACTTATTTCCATATGTATATTCTACATGGTAACATAGATACAGTTTATTATATAAACCACATGTATAGTTTATATATAGTCTCTCTCTCTCTCTCATATATATGTATGTGTGTGTGTGTGTAGTTTATGTACTCACATGAGAACTAACAAGCAAGGTATACAGTTGCCTGTACTTTCATATTTTCTTTCCTTATGATAAGTATTTACAATTGAGAAGTCCAAGCATTAAATAAAGATCAACATGGCGGACCTTAAAAATTAACTTAATATTCTAGTCAGTAAACTTTTCTAAAATCTGCTGATGAGACAAATGATCAGATAAATAACATAAAAATGTATAAATTGCTAACTGGAGGGCTGAAATCCATCTCATTGACTTGTCTTCCTTCTTCCCCAACTTGCTTCTCAGAACTGTAATGCCACTATATGGGTTAAGTAAATTGAAATGCATTCTATTTGATTATTTAATATTTTTCATTAAAAAAAAAATGTAATTCCAAACGTGGAATTTGGTTAGAGAGGATGAGATGATGTTTTTGTTTTGCAAACGCAGATCTACTTCCAACTATTCAACACTAGGTGTTAGTGGGTTTACACGGCAAGATTTTGGTAGCAGGAGAACTACAGGCCACAGGCATGGCACCTGTAAGTAGAGGCCATAAGCTGTTCTCATGTCCAAAAGAGATGGTTCCAGACAAATCCACGATGGACCCCAGAAAAATGAAACAATCAGCTGTTTTGGTGGCACCTCTATGATAATGTATTTTAAGAAAGGCTAAAATCTGCCCTAAAACAGCAGATGGGAGGGAGGAATGAGAAAATCTGAGAGAAATAACCCTGCAGATACAAGGGTCATTGAAGAAGGAAGGGGAAGAGGTGCACCAGGTGGCAGAGCAGACATTCCCCAGCAGCCCGTGGAGAAGACCGTACTTATGCAGGTTGTTCCCCTGCACACCATGGAGGTCCACAGTGGAGCAGAGAACTTGGTAGTGAGTTTGAGCTCACAGGAACAAGGAAAGAGTCAGGGGAAGGTGTTTTAAGATTTGCTCTTATTTCTCATTATTCTATTCTGATTTGGTTGGCAATAAACTAATTTCCCTAAGCTAAGTTTGGTTTTGTCTGTGGTGGCAGTTGGTAAGTGATCGCCCTGTCCTTAACCCGATTCATTAGTTTTTCACTGTAATTTCTCTTCCTTGTCCAGTTAAGGAAGGGGAGCGAGAAAGCAGCTTTTTGCACACCTGACAGTCAATCAAGGTCAACCACCATTATGTATTTTCCTTTTGTGTAGTGTGAAATGGATATGGAGGTGCATGCTTTCAAGGAAAATTCAAATTCAATTCACAAAATTAAATACATTAATGCCATAAAGAAGCCTTTTGTACTGCTATAATCTTTATTCTGTGTTTTACATGGGAAATAATTGTAAGTGAATGCCAAATATATTCTTTCAGTGTTCAAGAGAAATGTTATATGCTACTGCTGAATTATGGAGATTTTAAGTGATTTTACTCAAGAATCATTTTATTTTTACCACAATAAAAGTTTAATACCACTGTAAAAATTTAATACCCCCTCTGGCTACATACATTTTATTTGCATTTGAAAATAAAATAATTCTTCTGCCATCTTATCAGAGCTTTGGAAGAAAGATCAGTTTTTCTTTTAATCAATGTATTTTTGTTTAATATTTATTACTTTAATTAAGGTCATTAATTCTAAATATTTATAGCAATATTCAATTATATTGACTTAGTATTCAACATGACGTACGTAGTTAGTGTCTGTACAATAGAATGCAGTCAGAGCCTTCAGGAATGTTTTGTCCCTTGTCTTCTATTGATGGTCTGAAGAATTAAATGCTAGTATGTGAGGTATTTCATTTGAAACCTCAGAAGAAAAAATGGAATTTCTCTGCTCAGATGATTTGCATCAAAGAACTCAAAGCCACTGTTAGTATGCTAATCTAAAGGGCTCCACACTAGCAAACTGAACAAGGAGCCTATTCAGGCACAGGAAGACACTTTTCCATAGTGTTCGGCTCTAGCTAGCCCTTTTCTAGACAGGGCTTAGGAATAATTAAAGAGGTACCACCAACACTCACTCTATCAAATAGACAGCACAAATAGGGCCATCCTGCTCTTGAGGGAATAAGTTCAATCACAAAGCTGTAAACCATGGCCTACTTCCTGTCTTCAGGGACAGAGAAAGAGCCTTACTGGGATTTATTTATATCATAGTTTTATTCAAGATGATGCCATTTCTAATACATTAATTACTACTGTCTCTGTGTAATGCTTATAAATTAATCTGAGACTTGATTCCTGAGAGAATCATCCAGTCAAAGGAATCTAGAGACCTCTTTAGCTGACAGACATGACTTGTTCAAATTCAGGCAACATGAAAATTTCTCTAGACTCCACTGAACATATTGATTATATTTTCTTACACTATTACAATTCCACACTATAAAGTGTTTCCATGCTCTTTTTTACCCATATCAAGGAATCTGCATCAGCAGCTGAATCCCACCCAAAGGTCTGAAGTGTAAAGGTGTCTTTCAATATATATTTCAATCTGTAGTACTGACATTAGTGTTTAAGATTATTTGTCCCACTACAGTTTACTCAAACTAATTTCCACTTCTATTCTCCACAGATATCATGATGGAGTCTGATATAGATGATCCAACCAGGATGAAGAGAAAGACAAAATATCCTATAATTCGAATTCCTCAAACATTGTGGAGTTTATCAGGAAGATTCTGGAGTGAAGTACATGGAATACTATTTGTATGCTAAGTTATGTATAAAATTATTCACTTACTAACATATGTTATTTGCTAGAGTATTCTGACCTGGAAAAGCAAATAAGCACATATGGAAGGAAGAAGCATGTCTTTAACATTTATAACCAATAAAGTCTATATGAACTGGAGGCTGAATGACAGAAAGGTACTTTGAACTCTAAAGAAAGGTATAGCTAATGAATGACACGAAGTTCAGAAAACGGTGCAGTTCTGGAGGAAGTTGAAGAAATCAAAGATTGCTTCATTCATGTCAAATCCTCTTACTGATGAGAAAAGAATCCATTTTGAGGTCTCTGAGATATATCTGAAATATACTGCCTCCTGGTTGTTCAGAGAACAAGCAGGAAAGTGCCACATAAAACCATAAAGCACCATATCCCTAAGCACACTTAGGGATAAAGGGTAGCTAAAAGGATTTGCATCACATGTTTATACATTTAAGATTTTTCAGTCACATAGCTCTGTATGTCTGAATCCTACAAATTCTGAAAAATTCTGTGTTTCACCTCCTGCTTTTCTTCATATACGCCTTGCCTAATGAATTGCATAAATTGCCTATTATGAGAATTGCAAAACCAGTAAAAACCTGCTATCCCAAAAGACAAGGTCTTAACAAATAAATACATGGGAGCCAATACCTTAATAGGCATTACTACCTCTGGAAATATAATTAATGAATGAATTTTGATTTCACAGGAATGTCAGCTGTAATTGTGGAATTGTGGGGGTTTTGCATTTTGTCCTTTTTTTGGAAACTAATTTGTGGCATGAGAGAATGATCTGACCAACAAAATAAATAAACTTTTCCATTTCCCAGATATTATCTGGACTTGGCAGAAATGTAGTAATATAAAATTACATTGAGTCTGTAATTACTACTATATTTGCTAAGGTAGGAAATAGGACTTATCTCTCTAAAGATTAAATGTTTGCACTGGAAGGAAAAAACTATAACAGTAATAAAATATTGCTTGAGGAAAATGAAAAATGAAAAAGGAAACAGAAAAACTTCTTGAGAGACTTCTCAATTATTTCTTAATTTCATAGCATAAAATATGAAGAGTCATACAAAAAAATCCAAGAACTTGGTGAAAGGCGTACAGGTAATTCAATCAAAGAAAGTGCTATACTGTTTTTTTGACTCTCTACCTTCATACTTCAAAGTTGTGACAAAAAGTAGTAGCTCTACATTATATGGAAATGGCTTAATAAAGAGTTCTAAGACATTGATATTCTGCTACATAAAGCAATTTTATAAGTTTTATCTTAACCAGGAGGCACAATAGTTTTAAAATACTTAATTAAATTTAAACCATTAAGTATAAAATAAAATGTAACTTTCTGCACTTTTGTATATGCTTCTGTTTCTTCATCCAAACTTTTTAACCAATTACTTTTTGAATATTGACAGACTTCTATCTTCTCTGTTCTGACATGAAACCCTATAATAATCAAAGAAGAAAGTATTTTGCTGTGTCTTTATTCAAGACATTGTGTTGTCTGGAGATGAGGTACCAAAGAAATTATCTCAGTTTAAAAAAAGTCAAAACAGTAAGACATAATGGCTATATAAGTGACCTCTCAACATCCAGTATGAACTGCTGCTGGTTGTCAAATGCTAATTCTTTCTGCCTCAAAATTTATGTTCCTACCAATATTTGTTCTTTCTTTCAAAGTCTTTGTGTTATTATAAGTTGTCTGGTCCTCAGGACACTGTCTGCATCATATTTATTTTCAGAGTTATTTATATGGAAATCAATCCTTATAAATCATCATTCAATCCACTATTCTATTATAAATACCAGCAATGTTATTTCAGCAGACTGGTTTTTTAGTTCCAAAAAATATATAGTATTTTACTTTTTAAAGGTGAGGAACTGTACACTTTAGGTATGGAGGTGAAATTCTGCCTCCAGTTAAGAAGGTCTGATTGGATTCATGGTTGTGGTGTAAAGCCTGTGCACTGCGTATGTGACTCAACACTGACTTCAAATAAAATCAGGTTGTTCATGTTCCCTGGGTATTTAAATGCTGGCCTATCTTCTGAGAATTAACAAAAGTGTAAATTAACACCAGTATCGGTGGAAACTTTGGTTTACTAAAAAAGTTGTTTGAAATATCCTACATAAGTATTGTGGTCTATGAGTAAACCCTGACAACACAGGCTCACTGACTTGAACCACATGAAGTAAGCTTCATGTTGGGAAAAGGATGTTACAAAAAAAAATATCCAGAAATTTCCTCTCTAGTAAATGAAAGTTTTTCATCTATCTGATTTTTACTTCTGTGCAGATAAAATATCAATATTATGGTAACACAAATCATGGATTTGTTTAACTATTTACTAATCATTATCTGAAAATTAAAAGTTATATATCAATATTAAAAGTCATATTACAACTTACATGTGGAAAAAATAAACCTCTTTGCATCTCAATAAAGTAAAACTCTATGATTACAAGAGCTGAAAGAGACCTTAACATAATAATAATAATAATTAATAATAATATTTTTTCAGGAATGATTTTGAAGTATGAAAATTTGGACTACATGAATAATATGAGATTAGAGCCAAACATTTTATTTTAGGGACAATATTGTAAAGACAATACATATAATGTCTGTAAACCCTAGAACAATTCTGAACTTTTCCCATATCCTTTAAAATGTCTTGTACTCAGCTCTAAACTGAAGTGGAAAGAATAAATCAGGGCAGTAGCCTCAAGTTAGAGAACTCTTTAAAAGATTTAGATGTTTGAACCAATGCTCAACTATTATATTATGGGAAAACAGGGTAGAAGATCTCACCGGTAAAAGTAATAAATGTTGGCATTACTGTAGAAAGTGGTTTAAATTATCATGCTTCACCTTTCCCAGAGTTCTGTTACAGTTGTAACATCATTTAAGCAGGTGCCAGGTGTCAGTGAAAAAAATAGAAAATTAAACCTGCTTAGTCTGATTCATAACAGTCAGGTAAGGTTAATTTAAGTAGTGTCAGTTAAGGTTCTAATTCATCTAACACTGCATGGAAGCACACTATCAGTACTCATACAATCAGTTACAGCTGATGCACAGCTTCTTTTTATAGTCTGTTTCCTATCATGTCCGTTTAACAGCATACTTACAGCATGCTTGCACATCAAATATTGTTGTATGTTTTGCATAATAAAATTAATAGCATGAAAAATTTCCAAACTCTAAAGGATCCTGCCTTTATTAGATTTTCTTTGTCATCTATGTGTGATACTTCAGTGAGATACTTAATCCAGAAATAATTTTTTCTAGTTTGAAATAGTGAATTGAAGTAAATGAAACAATTTAGTATCATTATCAAGAATTCAATAAGTGTTCCTTGATGTGAGTTAGAAAAAAAATGCACAAAAATCCAAGCTCTTAGTCACCATAGCCATTTTGATCAACTAAACTAATCTCCTTATCAAAACTGTTTTCTCTACTTGCTTGATCTAACGCTTATTTTAGACAAAGTTCCTGGTGTCCTTAATGCTGAAATGTTATATCCTTTCCTGGGTCAGTATCGATTTAAAATGTCAGTACATAAAGGAAACTATGTGAAGAAACTGTAATTCTTACTCTGGTGCTTGTTGAAAGGTTCATATAATGTTGGCAGAATAAAGATTGGGAGATGAAGCCATACAAATATATCAGCTTAAAATGTACCTCAGTAGAGAGGGCTGTGTCCTCAATATTAACAAAATTATGCAACATTCATAGGAGTGGTCACTGTTAAAGGGAAGCTGACTTCTGTAAACTTAATGCTCAAGAGATTTCTTCTCTTGCACTTCCTTGCTGCTGTTCCTGTTGCAGGTCCATCCAGTAGCAAGGTGGTACACGTATGCCAGAGATTTAGTTACACACACACAATAGACACACAGCACTTGTATACATTATGTATGCAAATACCTCCGGTCCCTTCCTTTCAGATGAGCAGGATGCCAGCTCATGAGTGGACTTAAACATGTTTTCCTTTAATTTGCAGTCATTCCCAAAGTTTTGGAATGCTCAAAATCTTGTACCAGACCACAGTAACCCAAGCCTAGACCCTGTTTATACAGGCTCCAGATTCAACCTCAATTGTTTCCAGACTATGTCTTTCTCCCACTTTACCAGCTGGTGTAGGATAACTAGAAAATCAAACACACAGAATGGAGAGCAATATCATACCCCAAGGAGGAATATACCTTAATAATAAAACATGACAGAGTGCGTTGTTCAGGAACAGCACTTGGTTATACAAGCATAATCATCAGCAGCATATTTACATATGTGTGGCCCCTTTTATCCTCTCTCAATTTTCAGACACTCATTCCCCCCACCCCCCACCTTGATCCCTCCTTTTGACTGTTTATCTGAACATCCCATGTTGTGTAGATTTGCACCAATAGACAAATTTCCTATATTTAATTTTATGTAATCACACAAGTACTCACAGACTTCCTTAATAATCCCATGAGACGTGTGATCATTTTTTCTCTGTCTTTCTTACCAGCTACAAAATTTTGGCTCAACACCTATAAGGCTACAGTTGAGACATTGCCTCAGTGGCACTTCAGTCAGTAAGCTGAGAGCTCTGATCTTTGAAAATACATGTATATTTAAAAAAAAAAAAAAAAAATCTCACTGGGTTTCACTTTTCAGGGATTCATTTGAAAAACTCAGTCAGATGATTCATTATCTATTTACTTCTGAATGCAGGTGAATTGATTTTCCAAGTTAGCAGACAAATTGTCCACTTAAACAGTTTTAGAAGCTTTGAGTCCCTTTTCAATGTCAGCCTTTCATTCATATCTATTGGAATTTCACACAAACAAAGGAATTTTCACAGTGATACCCAAATATAAACAGAAAGTAGTTTTCTCTGTAGCACTTCAAAAACACAGAGCTACTCCTTTGGAGGACATACTCAGGATTTTCCTTAATAACACTGCTTTACAAAGAACTTGAAGGGTGAGATTCATTTTGAATATGTAGATGCCTATATCTAGGTATCTAAAGGTGCATATCTACAAATATAATCAGAATGAAATATGTTCTGTCCATTTACTATATGGAATTTGTGGAATTCTTTAGCTCCCCTTAGAAGTCTCCAGTTTGTTCAATAAAAAGCCTTGTATACCTCATTGACTGTGTTCATGTGGTGTTAGCCTAATTTGCCAAATTCAAGAACTCACTAAGGCATCCCTCCTGGTTTCCAGGTATTAAGACAGAAAGGAAAGAATCTCTGCTATGTCCTAAGACTTGTCAAATATCCCACAAATACAGCAAACTTGGGCATCCTGTGTCAGTTCAGTGACCACTGGGTGCCTAACTGTGGCAACTGCATTAACTTCCTCAGGGACTAAATTAAGCAGCATGAATCACATACTGGAGTGTAGAATTATTGCTCATCATTTATTGAGAGTGAAGTACAAGATAATACCATTTAGAATTTCATTTGTGTTGCCCAAAGCACTGACATCACAGAAATCATTGCTAAGATTCAGGATGAATTATTTAAATACAGGCTGGGGAAGAAGCCCAGAAACAATTACATTTTTTAAAAGTAATATAATCTAAAAGAGAAACAAGTAATAAAAAAGAAGAATGTGAAATTAGCGCTCTATTGAAATAAACAATTGAAAATTGGCATATATTTCCCAAATGTGCTCATTTTGTGTTTATATAGTCACATTTTTTGTGTATGTGAGAGAGAAAAATTTAGAAATTTGATATTGGAAAAGAATATTTTTTTTTATTTTAAAGCTTAGTTTTTTATTTAATTTTTTATTTATTATTGTTTTTTATTTTAAAAGTATCTTCTTATATGCAAAGATGGATAGTGGTGAAAGAGTAAAGAGTAGACTTTAATTAAATAAAATAATTTTTCCTTCAAGAATTTTTTTCTAAAATAAATTTAAGTTTTTATACACTCGAGTACAAAAGTTGAAATGGATGACCAAACATTGTATTGTTTTAACTGGCAGTGTTTTCTGACTGTCTTCCTAGCTATTATTAGCTACTGTATCTGAGGTCAGCACTTCATGATGTGCTTATGAGTCAGTATTCTAGGAATAAAAACAATAATTTAAAGAGAAAAACCTATCATACAAGAGCAAAACAAACAAACAAACCAAACCAAACCAAACCAAAACAACAAATATTATGGTAATAATAATACAATTTTGTTCTGGAGTTTGAAAATATATTCAACAAAAACTCTCTCTATTTTTTTCCTATTTACTGTTCTACACATCTTTTGCATCATGACCATAATGACTGCTTTTAACTTCATCTGTCCTTCACAGACTGCAGTGTAGCTATCTATATCCGGGCTTGTAATTTAGATGGCACTTACATTCAATGGCAAAAAAATGGTTCTTGTCAGGAATGATTCACCAGACTTATTTTAGTTGTTTATGCAAATATGAAATCAAAGTCATTCTAGAACTTCCAGTTTCTGCCCTTCAACCACATAGGTAGTACGTACAGTGAACTGGAATGGTGACATCTGTTTTTTTAGGCTTCTGAAATTAGACAGAATGAAGTACTTTATCAGGAGGAATTTGGCTCCATACTGCTGTAAGGTAGGAATATACTACTCCTCTATAGTGGGGAAAAAGTGTCTTTTGTTTTCTATCGGGGAATGGCTATGAATGAACATGCTGCACTCCATTCCACAAGACAGATCTACATCTAAGGTTTTAACACAGGGCTAGAAAGGGAAAAGAGCCTGGATTGGAAAAAGGAATGATATTTAAAAAATAAGAATATAGTTGAGTTGTAAACTGAAAGAAGGGAGTCAATGTTCAACTGATAAGATTTGATCCATTCTGCTATGAAATTATTTGCACATGACTGTAATGTGGTTGCTGATATATTGTTCAATGATGGTTAACGACTGTAAGTAAAAATGAGGTGATAGGTCTTTTAAAAAATATTAGGAATATTATTATTCTTGCATAAATTAGATATATATTGAGCTTCTTTTTCCTGTCTTCTAAAACACCTGTTTATCTCCTTATGTCATTTGATGTAAATAATGTTTTTTCTGTATCTATATAAAGGCCCTTTTTCCATGTAGGTTTTCTTCAGTTAATGAATTCTTTGAGTTGCTTTCTAGCTTTTCATAAATACAGTTACATACATACATGCACAGAGGTGCACATGCACACAAAAAACCCCAACCCATATGTACCCTCTGTTATTTAAAAATAGTGACTCCCATATGGTTCTGACCAAGTATTTTGTATTTCCTAGATGTTCTCAACTCTACTGTTTGAAATTAATGTTCTTCCATGTGATATGAATTTACTTCTAGAAAATTGAAATTCAGCAAGTAAGCAAACCTCAACTAGGTTCAATGTTCATATTCACTTAGTTACTCAAGTGAATTTTATATATATTTTTTCTATAAAATGGACTTTAGTTACATGACATCAAGTTTTCAGATGTCATAATACTAATAAAATCATATCTTTAAACAACCAAAGTTTTTAAAAAATGCAACAACATTGGCAGAAACCAAAACTTTTTTTTTTTCTTTTTTTTAAATATGACTTAACCAATTAAAATAATTAAGAGGAAGAAAGTACCCTCAAGAAATTTTCTGTCCTCAGGGTTATTCATTACAATGGACTGAAGGTGCATGTCCTCAGGCTTCTTTGTATTCTTCTATATAAAGGTAATTTGGCTAAAGTGTTAAACCAAATGCTGAAAAAGTCTTCCTGGAAAGATAGTCAGTGCCCCAAGCCTGCCAGTGTTTAAGAGGCCTTTGGACAGTGCCCTTAAAACCATGCTTTACCTTTCGGTCAGCCCTGAGGTTGTCAGGGAGTTGGATGATCATGGCAGATCCCTCCCCTCTGAAATGATCTATTCTATCTTATTCTAAAGAGATATTTTGTGTTGCATTATTCAGAATATGTAGAAACATTATCACTACTGCCACCATAAATGCTATGTGTTTTAATTGGAAAAATTTTCCTTGCCTCCAAAAAACAACACAAAATACCCAAAAGAAAAAAACTGAGCAGTCTTACACATTGTTTTTACTGAAGAACTTGAAAGAAAACTGAGATCCAAATAGATGCAAATTTTCAAACCAGGCCTGTCTTTATTTTCTATCAGACATCTTATTAACTTTGACAATGTAACACTCTGCTGCATACTAAAAACCCTGGTATATTTGACTACTGCAGATGTCTCTGTAGGTGTCTGTGAAGAGCACCCATCAAATTATCTTTGAGTATTGAACAACATTTAAATTAACTAACATTTTTTAATTAAAAAAAAAAATATTATGTTTATTAATATCAACATTGGATGATTATGATCTGTTGTTTTAGCATGAAAAATCATTCTTCACACCACCTACCTGAGGAAATAAGTGTCATCAACTGTTTTTCTGATAATGGATATATCTGGGCTGCAAAACCATAGTCAGAAGGGCCCTGAACTCAGCTCACCCTAACTCACTTATGAATATTTAAATTCAGAGGAACTCCTGGCTGTAACACATCCTCTGTTGCTGCAGGAATTGAAAGTAAGATATTCTCAGGCGACCAAAACGTACATCAATCAAAACTTATAGCTCAAGGCAAGTACTTTCAATATGCCACATAACAAAACAGAATTCTTATTTTTTCAGCAACTAATAAATATACATACATATTCAAATTTTACCAGAACTGAAGAAAAGCACCCCCTCTTAATCATTCAGTAGTGGTTATGATATAGTACAAAATTCAAAAACTTTTTTATTTTTTTATCCTGCTGGGAACCCTCATCAGTGCAGTCTCTCTGCCGCAGTGGGCTGCAGTTTCCTTCAGGATAGACCCACCTGCTCCAGCATTGGTTGTAGGCTGGATATCTGCTCCACCATGGCTGTCCGTGGGCTAGAGGAGGACTTAGAGCTTCATCATGGTCTCCTCCAATAGATGGAGGGGAACCTCTGCTCTGATGCCTGAAGTAACCTGCTTTCCCTCTTTTTGACACCTTGATGTCTGCTAGGATGTTTCTCTCACATCTTTCTTAGTCCTTTCATATACACCACTAAAATTTTTATTTTACTCTTTTTAAAATGTGGTCTCACAAAGTGCCACGAGCACTTCTGATAACCTCAACTTTGGACAGCAGCAGGTTTATTTTGGAGAATGCTTAAATTCGTTCTGTCAGACATGGGAGCAGCTCCTGGTGTCTTCTCACAGAAGCCACTTCTGGAGCCACTGCCCAGTGCAAAAACCTTACCATAAAAACCCAATGCAGTATTATTTATTGTTATATTTATATTCAACATTTTGGCAAAAAATATACCTGCATTTCTAAATATTCCATTATGTGATTCCAAACAATTTCTATATAAAATTTTAATATCTTATCTGAGTGTTGTAGATTGTGATGATGTAGTGTGCTGATCCTGGCTGGATGCCAGGCATCTGCCAAAGCTGCTCTATCACTCCCCTCCACAAGTGGACAGGGGAGAGAAAATATAATGGACGATTCATGAGTTGAGGTAAGGGCAGGGAGTAATCACTCAGTGATTACCATAATGGGCAACAGACTCGGTTTGGGGATATTAATTGAATTTATTACTTAACAAAATCAGAGTAGGATAATGAGAAATTAAATAAATCTTAAGAACACTTTCCCACCACCCTTCCCTGCTTATCTAGGCACTATCTTCTTCCTGCTGCAGCTCAGTGAGATGGGGGAATGGGGGTTAGGGTGAGTTCATCACACGTTGTTCTTGCTGCTGCTCAGGGGGAAGAGTCCTTCCCCTGCTCAACTGAAGGGTCCTTCCCATGAGAGATATTCTTCCTGAAATACTTCAACATGGGTCCATCCCACAGGCAACTGTTATCCATTAACTGCTCCAATGTGGATCACTCTTCCATAGGATGCAGCCCTTCAATCACAAACCTGCTCCAGTGTGGGTCCCCCACAGGGTCACAAGTCCTACCAGGGAAACTGCTCCAGTGTGGGCTCCTCTCTTCCATGGGTCTGCAGGTCCCTGCCAGGACCCTGCTCCAGCAGAAGTCTCCCACGGGGTCACAGCCTCCTCTCAGGCACCCACCTGCTCTGGTGTGGGTGTCCTCCATGGGCTGAGGGTGGATCTCTGTATCCCCATGGACCTCCATGGGCTGCAGGAGCACAGCTGCCTCACCATGGGCTGCACCACAGGCTGCAGGGGAATCTCAGCTCTGGCACCTGGAACACCTCCAGCCCCTCCTTCTGCACTGATCTGAGTGTCTGGAGGGCTGTTCCTCTCATTTTTTCACTCTACTCTTCTCTGGTGGCAATTTCAATGGCACAATACCTTTTTTCCTTCTTAACTGTGTTATCACAGAGGTGTTACCACCATTCCTGATTGGCCCAGCCTGGGCAGCAGTGGGTCCATCCTGGAGACAGCTGGCATTGGCTCTGCCAGATATGGAGGAAGCTTCTGGCAGCTTCTCTCAGATGCCACCCCTGTGTCCTCCCCACTACCAAAATCTGGCCACAAAAACTGAACACAAGTTATAATATTTCTAAACTAATCTCCTTACAGTCTTTCCCAGAGGCCTTATACAACTGGGCTACTAAATGTGTGAGAGATGAGGTTCCTGCAGAAGTAGATAAAATGGCTTCCTAAACATTTGAATGATTCTGGAATACTATCCCTTCAATATCCATGAGAAACCGGTACTAATAGAAAACTACTTTCTTTGCTTCAAGTTAGATTGATATCTAATGCATGTGGTCTGTGTACGCCAAATATTTCTGTAATATATAACAAAAAGAAAAAAAAAATCAGTTTCCATGATTTACCTCAGGATTCTACAATAGAGGGAAATCAGCCAGAAAATGTTACAAGTGTAAAGCATTGTATGCTAGAGATAAAAATTAGGAAGTAAGATATAAATTGCTCATACATGCATACGGATAATAAGAAAAGTGACTAAGGTAAAAATGATGCAATTAAACGTATTTCTTTTCTACAAGTAATAAGACTGAGTAATCTAAATGGTTAAATCATCTATAATTTTATAATTTACGGGATTCCTTAGTAGCAAGCTAAAGATCTTCGCTTAGGTGATTTGGGTGTATTATGTGCTATAAAATCTTGGATTACTTTAATTTTGGTTGTTCAACTGTTAAAAATTCACTTGAATTCTGAAGTTATTGACAATACAGTGTAACAGCTGGGAATATTGGCTTCAGTTTTAGAAAAATCCTCATATTTAAGGGAATACATTCATGTTAGAGCATTTAAAACACATTTTGCTCCATATTAAGAATGGAAAAAAGAAGAAAAAGTTCTCTATTATTTCCAGCATTGTTGAAACTGTAGACAGCAGCAAAAAGAAATTAAGCTGCTTGGACAATTTCAGTGGATGCCTCATTGACTCTTTTGCCAGAAAAAGTGTTACTGTTACAAACAAAATGCTGGTGTAAGAATCTAATATGAAAATTGTTTTTCAGGGTCAGAGTCCTAATTTTAAAGAGCTGTTACAGTTTTGAAACAAAAGTGAAATTCGTTCAGACAACAGAGTTTCATGAAATTCTCTCCATGATGGTTTTTTCCATATTTTAGTCTCAGAACCCTAACAAAATTAGCTTTTATTTTGCTGGTTCTTATAAATCACCATTTAACACACATAGCTCTTTTGTTGCAAAGGCATTTCCATGTTGCTATTATGATCTCCTCTCCCAGAGCTCAACTTAATTCTTTATAATTGCAAAAGTCATGACCTTAGAAAGTTTATGAAGTATATGCAAATCTTTCCAAATATGTTTTTGAAAGTTTTCCATTTTAAGCTAGGTCCACTGCCTTGTCAGCATAGTTGAGCCATTCATTGAAGTGATTTTAAGGCATTTATCATCTGAAGTTTCACTACATGTATATCTAACTATTAAACAAGATGTCCTGTGACAGCTTCTTTTGATTCTTTAGTATGTTTAAGGAAATAGCATGAGAAAAATAAAAGTGGAAAATTAATTTATCAGAATTTAAATAATGTAATTTATCAGAATTTAAATAACGATTATAATACAATGCCAAATAAGAGATGTTCATTTAAACTGGAAAAGGCTCTGATACATGAAATGTAAAGTATGGACAACACTATGTAAGGAGAAAATATTTCTTCAGTTAGAGAGGAGGCAGCTGCCTGGAGTTTTTCAGGGTGCCGTGCTGGGACTGACTTGATGTACATTCTAGTTTATGATTTTAGTATAGGAAGTAGGAAGGTATGAAGACAATTTTCTAAGTTATAGAGTTAAGACACAATCTTGACATGAAGAAATAATCAAATCCACAAAGAACTGGATAAAGTACAAGAAAAAGGTGTTTGAAACCTAAGGGATCTTAAACAACCTTGCACTTGTAGAGATGAGTGAAAAGAATCCAAATCAATGATTCTTGAACTATAAATAATTGTAAAGAAAAACATGTTAAATTATCACTACATGAACAGAAACTATCAAAACACAGAGCTGAAAATAGACAGTGACATTTAAAACATGAAGAATTAGACATATACTCTCTCACATCTATAAAGTACTGCAGATGCTTCATCTGGAATATTTTATCCCAGGGTTAGAAGATGTTAACTTCAAACCAAAGAATAAGAAAAAACTCCTCTGGCCAGTCAAGGAAATATAAAACCTGCCACATAATAGAAAATGAAGCACACATTTTTTACTCAGCATAATAAAGATGGAATGAACTGGGTTGTTTGTTTAGGTTTTGGGTATGTGGGTATTTTGCACTTTTTTCTTCCCCCTCCCCCCCCCCAAAAAAAAAAAGCTGAAAACGTGAATATTAAAAGAAATTCTGTAAAAAGTTTCCATTAAGAACTTTGATCTTAAGACAATCTTGATTTGATTATGAAGGTTTGTGCAGTTCTGACACACTTTCCTGTGAACGCAGTTTACGGATTTAACAGGTTAGATGGCTCTTTTCATATATTTTTTCCTCATTAGCACAACAGACCTCTAGACGCCCCGTTTTTTCCCCTTTTCTTTTTACATGCAGTTTATATGCAAGCATCTAATTAAGGCTGGTCTAAACTGTCCTATTTTCTTCTGAGTGTTTATAGTCTAGTAATAGTCAAGGTTGTTCTCAAATATGTCATTCTGCCGATTTAATTGTTTGAGACAGTCTTCCCTCATTATCTTCATGGCCTTAAGATCCAGAAGCAGTGACTGGAAAGTGTTCAAAAAACTGTTCATTCCATTTATCCTGCAAAGACAGCGCAACCATAAGTTAGAGCTGAAAGGCAAAATCTTGTTCAGCAAAAAGACAAATTAGAGTGAAAACAAGTATCAGCAGTGAAGAAAACCCTAGTTAAACTCATAAAAGTTTATACAGATCCCTGAGGGTGTTTTAGTTCTCAAGAAAATGTAGGAATCTTATGTTCACTTGTTTGCTCTTTGTTATTTTTGCATAATCCTAGATCAGTGGTTATTTTCTACACATATCAAGTTGTTTAACAAGTTTACATGTCTCACCTTTTTTTATTTACGTTAAAAACTGCTTTTTGTTTGGACTCAGGCCTTAATTAAATGAAGATGATAGATGTGCCCATGAGAAAAAAAAAAAAGTGGCATTTGGTTTTTGAGTTTGTTTGGTTTTGTTTGTTGTAGAGTTTTTTATTTTTATTTAATTTTAGTTGCAAGTTGTATGGATCAAAATATCCAGGATTCAAAAATAAACTTCTTTTTGCATAATTTTTTTATCATTCTTAATTATGTTTGTTAATATCAATCTATTCAATTACTATTTTAACAAGTCACTTGGTAACATATGAAAAATTACAATGACACTTTCCTATAATTTGCTAGGACCCCCTAACAAAAATGTTTCCTTTACACAATACTGAATAAGTTAATTAAAGGGAAAAAAAAAAAAAAAAAAGGAAGAAGCTGCACTTTTTACAAGACACTACTTTTTTTTTATGGGAGGAATCTCTCACAACATTCCCAAATTGACCACTGCTGACTATGAAGTGTCCTGGCTTTTAGAGAATGGATGGGGATCATGGAGGCATTCAAGTCTACCTCAACAAGTCTACTTCATTCTTCAGTCCCTCTTTTCCCCACTACCTCCCGTCTCTTCCTCTCATAGTGCACTAGAGCACTATGAGAAATTAGGTTTTCTTTAGGTCTTTGAATGTCTATTGGCATCTATACTAAATTAAACCCAGGTGCCACTTGATTGATATCAGCATTATATCCACTAGACTGTATTCCTTAGAACAATTAAGCCTAGATGTTACTGATTCAAAAGTCATACAACATTAAGTCATTCCCATAAAATTCAAGTGAAAATGCTTATGAATAACTAGTTCTCTCCAAAATAAAACCTAGGCCACTTGAAATTACATTTCTTTCTGGTAAGATAAAATAGATAAAGTTAATCTTGGCTCACATGATGCGATTCCGGAGGCTGTTCTATGCTGGACCAGAAGGTGAGCTCTGATGATTCTGAAGTGGATCCCTTCAACCTCAGTTTTACCATTTTACCATTTACCAATTTACCATTTTATGAAACTTGACTTTGCTTCTCCAGAAAGGTTTCAAGAGACCTTACACTTTTGAGCAACGTTAGATACCTTCATGCCATACCTATGTCATATACCACATATCTATGACCTCATCCTATGAAATTATGGTGTATTGCAAAATACCTGTAGCTCTTTTCCAGAGACACAGCATCAGCTCCTGAGTAGATTATCCCTGAGCAATGGGATCATGAGACATATATGTTTGCCTGTGAACAAGCAAGTAGCACTGTGAATTTAGCCTGGAATTATGAAGTGATAGCTGTTTTGAACTTCCTTTTCTTGTACATGGTTCTATTTTTATGTCAAACAGCCTCACAGAGCAATGCACATCATCCCCAAGGCTTTGCAAAGGCAAAATACTTTCTGCATCTAAATATTTCCTAAATCTTCTGGACTAAGATCACTGATTCATGTGTGTGTAAAATTGTCCAGGTGAGATACTGATATAGTATCTTCACCACCATAACTTAGGTTATATACCGTATCTCATGAAAAAAAAAGAAAAAAGAAAAAAAGAAAAAAAGAAAAAAATAAAAAGAAAAAAATAAAAAGGAAAAAAATAAAAAGGCAGAGGTAGATAAGAATGAAAGAAAGAAAATACTGTAATTCAGGATAAATCTTATGGATGGCTCTTTTCTTCCACATAGCCCCAAAGAAATGTCTAGATTTTTATTGGTACTGTGGGTTTGTGATAGAGCTTTGCAACTTTTCAGTGGATGATGGAGGAAAATGGAAATTTCCAGAAAAACAAGTAAGTGTGGGAGTAATCAATCTTGCCCAATTTTGTCTTTTGTCTTTTGTAATGATTCTACATTCGATCTATAATCAAAAGAAAGAAATATGTAGTTACATAGAATACTCAGTTCTATCTACAAAAACTGATTGCGAAAGAAAGAATTAATTTACTGAGAGAGGCAATGTATTTTTATTTAATGTGGAGAGAGTTTTGATGACTGTTATACTGCATGACTGATTTCTGAAATAAAATATCTGAAACTATGTAAAATGAATCCCATTAAGAGTTAGTTTTCATCTCTCTCCCTCAGTAATTAAGTATTTATACAACCTCTTCATTAGGAGTATAACATGTTTGCATGCTTAAGGACAAGAGCATCACATCTACCTAATCCGCCTTACTTTTTATATTAAAGTTGGTGACCAAAATCAGCCCTCAGACAGAAGAAAACACAAAACAGTTTATTGCATAAGCTATACACAGACTGAGAATGTGGCTTTCCATTTAATAATTGAAACTTTTTCACATTTTACTGTTCAGAAATTTTTCTTTCATAGAAAATTTATTTATTTAAACACTGCCCTCAATTCAGACATTTTGGTCTTGTCACATGGGGAAAAATGTGTAAATAAGGATTCCAAGGAAATATTGCCTAAGTGAACACAACACTGTGTATGTATTTTTGTAGAAATGTGTAGCAATCAAAAAGGAAAACATAGATTGTGACCAGAGACATCAAAATGAATAAGAGTAAAAATCATACATATATATAAGATATCAGTCAATGCAGTAAATTTCTTTCAAATAGTTAAAGGAAAATGCAATTATTTTTAAAACTTCTTGCAAAGGAGATTAATGCAATGGATTTAAAAGTTCCCTGCATCCTAGCTATAGTTAAAAATAAGTTTAAATTCAAATTACAAATGTAGTACACTCATTCAATATTCATGGAGTACATATAAAGGCAAATATAGACTCATTATATTTTTAATGGATTGTATTTTAACATACGCATGAATTCTCTGCTCTTCCGTATTCTGTGTGGTAATTAATTATTATGCAATTAAAACAAAAAATGTTTCTAATTGAACTTTTCATTTTACCCAACATTCATGGCAATATGTTACACTTGCACTCCTTTTTATAATTTGTTGCATAACTATTTATCTTAGTAGAACTGAAAAACCTACATATTAGCATTTCATTTTTTTTCTGTGTTACACCATGAAAATATGTGTATTACATGCGAGGAGGAATAGAAAGAGGCCATATGCTTCAGACATTTTAGAGTTGGTGCTGACATTTTTTACAGGCACCAATAGCTTATCCAGTATGCTAATGTAACAAGTATTTACAATAAAAAAACAAATCAATGAAAACAATAAACAATAACTGCTCTCAGAAGAAAACCCCAAACATCTAAAATTTACTATCATGTTCCTCTTTATAATATAAAATGTGCACAAAATCACTGAGTCTAAACTTGAGAAATACTTTATTTCCCTTTTAACAAAAAAAAAAAAAAAAAAAAAAAAAAAAAAAAAAAAAAAAAAAAAAAAAAAAAAAAAAAAAGTAAAACTGATGTTAAATCTTGTAAAAGCCACAATATCCCAAACTACAACATGCAAAAACCTTCTTTGTACACTTATGGCTACAGATTTAGAGTTCAAAATTATTTGTGAATGCCCATAAAACATTATTAGCTTATCATATGATGGTATTTTTTTCTAACTCACAAGCATAGCCATTGAAATAGCTAGTTTCTTATTCATTTATACTGAAATATGCCCCTTTTTTACTTTAATGGGTTATGACAAGTAAAGGACATTTTTACCTCTACCTCATTTCCATGAATTTTCTAATGCTTCTTGTAGTTACCATCAGAAATTTCAAGAGATTATTAGAATTAAGACATAACAATTTTTGTCTGCTAAGAAATGATTTTATAAAAAATAACTTTAATAGCAGAGTAAGATAGAAAAGACTGATCTTGGAGACATTTATTTCTGTAATGTCTAAATTGCAATTAAAACTACCACTAGCCACAAGTTTTTCAGTATCTACCTTAATAACATTTATCTAGTAGTATTAGTATTGGTGTTGATACTTAATGATGATGTTTTAGAGTTAAACATTATGTTTAGATGGAGCCCTGCCTCTTCAGGATAGGATTTACTGATCCATTATCCTTGATGATTGCAATCAAACCAATAGCACAAACAAAGAATGATAGGAAAAGCAATCTGGAAGCCAAAACAAATAACAGAGGATTTTCTATAAATCAATATCCACTTATGCTCCCTATGAAAAAGGATAAATGGTACAGATTGCATGAAAACCTCTTTTTATTACACAGACAGCTATTTTTTTAAATTAACTTTACCTCCCTAATTATCTTATCTTTCTCAAACATAAATATGTATAAGAGAAATGTGCTAAACTGAAAAACAATGTGTCATATCATCACTACTGCAATACATCAATGTTCAAAGAAAATACCATGAGACATCAGTTTTAGGCATCAGTCTTTTATCTTTTGATAAACACACAGTAGGAAATTTCAAAATAACTGGTATTAGAGATTTGCCATCCGTTATACTGTATGTCCATTACACTATTTATAAAGTCAAAGGAGTATAGTGCAGAAGAAAGAAGGGACGCAGAGATGAATATTTGCAAACTGCACCAAACTTGGGACTGTTTATAGAGGAGTGAGGTTTTTGCGTTTGACAAAGGCCAACCTGAACCATATTGTTCAACATTTACAAGGATGTCTTCAGTAATACATTAGTGCTAAAATATTTCTAAGAGCTGCTATTCTTAGAATAATTTTAGTCTAATTAAACCAGTTACTTCAATATTTTTCTTCCTTCTGTATGTTTGAGACATGTTTGCTTATGTGTTGTCATGTAGAATGATTTCAGTGTTCTTAAAATCTCTGTGGGACTCAGTAATGAATTACTGTATAACTTCTGTGCTTGCCCTTTGTATAGGGGCAAAATTTACCTCATATATTTAAAGAATTATTAAATGCTGATGGCACAATGGAAATTAATTTCACATCAGGACTTTTGGTGAAGACGTTGTTATCAGGTGAAGAAGGAATCTTACTTTGTGAAAATGACCTTTGACACTGCAATATTTTCTGCACTGGTTTATTATCAGTAATGAATTAAGATGCCTCAAGCAACAGTGCGATCAATTACTTCTTTCTTATTCCAGACTGAGCTGTGCTCTTCAATTTATTCTTTGCTTCTTGTTGTGTTTGAAGAAGGAATTATATTCTCCAGGCTGACGTAGGATGTGTTTTGCTTCTTTCAAAGATGTATAATCTATCAATTCTGAAGACTTCACCTATAAACTATGCACATGTGTACTCACACATTTTATATGTGCATGTGTGAAGACATCTTTTTTAATATATCATTATAAAATAGGAATAGTACATACAAAATAAAACCTGCTTAGCTTTTTAATTTAATATTAAAGCCAGATGTTTCTTTATAATTTACTTTGTTGTAGAGGAAGAGGGTCTTTTTTCCTTTGGGGAACAGTAATTTTTTGCCTTTCCACGCAGAAAAAAATCCACTTTAAATCTAACATGGAGATAATTTTATTACTTTTTTTTCCCCATTCTTTTTTCATTAATATGTTTACACTAAGTCCAGAAGTAGTAACTTATGTAAAAAGTAGGTTTCTGTAAATATATTTGAATGCAACTTAATATGCTTCTGCAGAAATTAAAGTCTACTTCTCTGAGGATACAAAACTATTGATAATTACATGGTTTCTATGTCGAAGTCAGCCTCTAAGCATCGTATCACTGCAGAAACCTGCTCAACTCTTTCCTCTTTGTATTGTATTTTCAATATGTAGAAGTCTTGCGCAAGGACAAAATCTAGCCATTGTGAGACTTCTCCCAGCTGCCTATAGAATATTTTATTTGCCTCATCTTCTTGGATGAGTGGCCTATAAAAGACTCCTACCATGATATTTACCTTGTTGGCCTTCCCCCTGACTCTTACCCATAGGAACTCAATAAAAACAGGCAGGGCTCTAATAAGGAGGGAAGTCAGCAAGCAAACGCAGATACAACCAATATGGTCAGTGCTACGTTTCTCCTTTATTCTGCGTAAGATGGCAGGTTTTATACACTCTGTATAGTTTACACTTACAGATGATCTCTCATTGGCACACAGAACAAGGAAGAATGCAAACACTTGTTGTTTAATACACTGTTTAAGGTAGCTGCCGTGTCCACACCAATTACTATACTATAAAACCCTTTGACCCTTGTCAGACCTTAAGTGAAAATATTAGCTACGATACACTCTTGGCTCTAATTTTATCTGCGCCACAGAGGCCTTGATGTGAGGCCTTGGTCCAGCCTGAGGCCTGGACCCAGTCTGGGTGATTCAATCACAACAAAATCCCCTACAACTCAACACCTCTCATCAGCGTCATTGAACTGTAGACACTCAAGTAGTTGTATTTGCAGCTATATCATCAGCTACATGTAATCACAGTCTAGAGTGCGTGTATCTCACTAATTTCATTAAGCTAATAGGGAAATTACAAAAATTGTTCTTGTTGTCAATGCAAAAATGGAAACACGTAAACCTCCACTTACTAATTTCAGCATTGGATGTGCTGAAAACTAAAATTTTGTTGGTGAACATAGATGAAAAGAGTAAATGCAGATCTAGTTCAAAGCAAAGCTCAGTTTATGTTCTTTTTTCTCATGCTCTGAAACTTGAAGGGCATTGCAAGATAGCTCCGGTTTTGACAAAGTTTAACTAATGTCTACTTGTTGAAGATGAGCTTTTCTAAAGATCTATAGCAAAGAAAACATTCATAGCTGTTCCAGGCATGTTTTTCTGTGTGTATGTCAAATACCGTAAATAAGAAATCGAATGCATTTCCAGATGCTTATGAAGAGTGATGACATCCACCAACTCTTAACCACTCTTTCTTTAAAACAGCTTGTGAACATCAAATAGGGTTGCCAAAATCATTCAGCAGTAAAAAGTTTTTATTAATGCTTATAAAAGTCCAAATTGCTTCATTTCATCAGAGGAAAACAAAAAGCGAAATAACATTCTAAGTGGAATGAAGCATATTGGTGGATAATATATGAAACTGAAGATCAGGAAGTGCCATGCACACAAGTTTGAATCCATAATTTTATCTCGTGGTAACAGATATAAAGGAATAACACATGACTAATATTCATTCTTTAAATTAAAATCAAATATTTTTGCTAGCTGAACAAGTTTTAATTTCATACTTAAAAGACAACAATAAAGACTTGAGAAGATAGCTGTTTTTTAAAAATATAATAGATTTTACTATTAGTATATTTAGATTAATATTGACAAAGACTATTCTTTGTAGCAGAAAAATAAAATGCCACAATTTATAAATTTTGGTGAGAGTGTTCAGAATGTTTTGTAATCTTTGTAATACCAGGATTTTGTTTTCAGATATTTCTGGCCCTCTTTCTGGGGCTTTTTTTTTAATTTTCATTAATCTAAAGGGACTAAATCAAGATTCAGATTTAAATGTTTAAATGTTATGAATCATACAATTTTTTCTCTCTATAAGACAAATAATTTCTACTACATCTAACACTATTTTGCTTTATTTAGGTGGTATTTCTTAGTAATATGTAAAACTGTGTTTCATAGTGTTGCGGTGCATTTAATTAATAATAGTGCAGTCTAAATTACCCCTGCCATACTGACCCTTTTGGTTTTTCCCTGTTGGTGGGTGTACCAACCATTCTGTGTCCCTGTCCAGAAACCTGAAACATTCTGGGTGGGAAGGGCTAACATGAATGGCAAAGCCTGTAGCTCAACCCTGTATCATGTATCATGTTTCCTGTGTATTGTCCTTCTGTCTTGGTCACTCCCTCCTTACCTGGTATTGGTTATGGCTTACCCTTGCCCCTCCCCATGCTCCTGATACAAAAGCTGAAACCTGAACCCCAGAGAGACTCTCCGGCTCTCTCTCTGGAGCAATAAACATCTACCATCAACCCACGTGAGAGTCACTCTTTCTTCTTCCACGCCGATCTACGCTTCAGCCTGAGGTTCAGACCCTCCAAACCCAAGGATACAAACTTTCTATTTGGGCTGGTGATTCCAGAGACCACCATATCATAGGACCATACAATTATGAGGAATTTAGCTTCCTTTAAAAATACACCCCAAATTATTTTCATACAATATTGAAAAAGTCAATATAATTGAAAGCTAAGGAATACCTTAAATAAAAATCAGATTCTGATTGATAGCATCATTGTTCAGCTTGAGCTGTTTAAATACTCAAAATTGTCATCTCCTCATGATGTTTGCTGTACAAACATAGTCTAATGGATTATTCCTATTTCTGAAATAATGGAAAGTATTGCCAAAGACATGTGAATATACCCTCTTTTCAAAAATATAACAATAGAGGCTGACATGAAATATCACTTTTAGATGTTGAGAATCTGATGACTTTATCCACAACACGCTACACAGTGCCTCCCTTATTAACAAAGCAATCTGGGAACAATTCAGAAATCTCTTAAAGCAAGGCTGATTAATTGAAATATGTGGCAATAAATGTCCCTGTCGCATTGCAATCATGCTGTTCTATATTACATAAAAGATTGCTTCCAAATAATCTCTGTGTTACAAGCATACATTTAGTATGCAATATCCATTATGAACTTTTGTTATACATTGGAGAGTTCTACAGAGTGCTGAAATTTTAGGGGAAAAATATAATATTGCCTTTTTTTCCTGAGAGAAATCATTTACTAGTTGCAAAATGTTCAGTGGTAAAATACTATGATCTGGAAGATAAACTGAGATGGGTACCTAGAGAGGAAAATACCCAGAAGTAAAAGTAGCAGTGGGTCGCTTAAAATCCAAGAACCTAGACATTACTTCAGCTATGTGTCATGTGGGGGAAACTCAGCTGCTGCAGGACTCGAGTGATTTCTATGAGGATATCTAAAATCACCATTTGAGTCCTGATTTTGTTTAAACTGTGCAAGAAAAATGAGTTCCAGTAAACAGTATTGCTGTTGCCTGTAGACCTTGCACTAGTTACCTTGCACTAGTTTTGCAACCTCTCAGGGCTGAAACTTGTTATGTGGAATTAGCTTTTTATTTGCCAGACTGCTGCATTGTTTTACTTAGTTTAGCTGCTTACGATTTTTTTTTTTTTTNNNTTTTTTTTTTTTTTTCTGATCAGGTGTTTGTGGCTGATTTGTTTTCCATATAATTGGGTGCTAAAATCATGATTTTGTACAGAAAGGAGAAAATGGGCCAGCATTTTACACTAGTGACTAAATTAAATGAGACTGGAGCCACACGGATTGTATTTTAGGCTTGTTTTTTATTTATGAATATGTGTACAGTAGGTAAAGGTGCTTAAGTTAAACTTCAGCTACAGGATGTTCTGTACAAAACAAAAAATGGTGCCTGGAGGCTGTGAAAGCAAATCAGAAGAGAGGCCCCAGACTTTGGAAAGATGATTGGATGAGTAGTAGTGTCATCAGGAAATCAGGTGACCTATAGAGAATATAAAACCCAGTAACAATCAACAGCCAGGGTGCCCCTTCATTAGCACCCATCTTGACCTCTCACCACTACTTCATATTAAGTCACCCTCAGTCTCCTCCAGGCTGAACAAGGTGAGTGACCTCAGCTGTTTCTCATATGGGTTCCCTTCTAAACCCCTCACCATCTTCACAGACCTCTTTTGAATGGTCTCTGAAAGCTTTATGTCTTTCTTATATTTTAGCACCTAAAACTGCACACTGTGCTCAAGGTGAAGCTGCACCAGTGAGTAAAGAGTGGACAATCACCTCCCTCAGCTGGCAATGTTAAGAGTAAATGCTTGCTTTATATGTAAGAAATGTTTGCTATTCATCCATGAGGGTGATACAGAGAGTAAAATAAATAAATAAGTCCAAAAAGTTCTGACATGCACATATCCCACCTGCACAAACACACACCCTCTTGCCCAGCCTTGGGAATTTCTTCCTGCAGAAGACATGGCTACTCCAGCTTTGTATGCCTCCTGCTGTTTCTGATCCTGTGCCACTGTCACAGTACAGCTGGTCTGTAGCTGGACAGATAAATCTGGCTATAATAAGAAATCCAATTTGGCTCTCCTAGTTCTATAAACAAGTTCCTAGGTGAACAATCATAGGATAGGTTCAAACTCAAACAGAGATCTCAGCCAATTCCTTTCAACTCCAAATGCAGATTATCAGAGGTGAGGGAGCTGGTAAAGACCCAGGCCAATCAGTTGTGTAAACCCAGGAAATTCAAGCCCCCTATAAAGAGAAGTTCCAAACAAAACAACCTGTGTGTTGAGGAATGCTTAGTGAGTTTGTGACTTCTCTCTCCAACCAACGACCCCAAATGTATTATCCCACCACTGAGGATGTGCCCAGAAGGTCCTTCCACACCCTGATGTGGGGTTGCTGCATGCTGCCCCTACAGCGTCACTCCTGTCAGCTGCAGGCTGCTCCTGGTTCCCCATGGGGGACCTGCACTGCCTGGTCCTGCAATCAGAGTGTCCTGGCTTTCTCTGTGAAAGCAGAAGTTTTCCTGATAATACAAATTTTAACAGATTTTTTGTCCAGCTCTAAAGAGGTATTTCTAGCCAAAACCACAAAAAATAGAAACAGTTCTATGCAGAAACTTCCCCCTCCCTGCCCAACATTTCAGCTTTTTGATTCCTAAAACAAGAACTGAAAATAAATTGCTTGAAGTATATTCTTGACTTCAATTCAGACCTTAAGAAAAATTACCAACTGTTACCAACTTCAGTTCATTAATCATCAGGCAATTTTCTCTGTAAGCAGCAAGCAATAGCAGGCAGATGACGTTAAACTTTCTTTAGTAAAAATAAAAAGGTATAACTGGGATGAAAATAAAAGTACCTTTTTCTTTATTCCTAGCTACTGAGGCACTAATGATTTAGATCTAGAAATCATCATTATTCAAGTTACCAGAGACTTCAGCTGAAAAAAAGCCATTGAAACAACCCCTATTAAATTAATTTAGTTTTTTTCTTTTTTGCATATTGTCTACAAATGTAAATTATGTCTTGAAATGTGGGAGACTGGATTGCAGTTAGAAAGGTTAATGCTCAAGGGCATGAAATAGTTCTTAGAATTTGATATCTATTTGCAGTTATTCAAGAACTAATTTGGGAAAATAATGTCTAGTCTGTGACTAGTCACCGGATGTGTTTAATGTTAATGGTTTGCTGTTGGGACTATTGAAATGGTCACCTTTCACATAACAATGTCTTTGTTCTCTGATGGAAGCCTTTTATCTTTATAAATGAAAAAAAAATTATTCAAAGAACCCTTGGGGCTTGAAGGGGTTGGACTAGGAAGTGATTCCTATGTAAAAAACACAGATTGCAAGAGATTATGCTCCAAGAGGAAGTTTAGTAAATTTAATATTTTCCTGTATTCTCTCCTATCACAAACAAAAATATATTTTCTATAGCAACCTAAATTATTATCAAAATTAAATACAACTATGTTCCTTCCTGATCGAAAAAGAACTAATAAGACAGATTTTGTGACTATTTTATCATTTTGTTGTTTTTCTTTTTCATTCATGGAGAACATTTAGGTTGTTCTGATCTTCAATTTATATTTTAAAAAACATACAAACAAGGCTGTATTTTTAAAAAAAATCATTATAAAAACTACTATGGTTGACATAAAAATCATAGAATCATAGAATGATTTGGGTTGGAAAGGACCTTAAAGATCATCTAATTCCAAACCCCCTGCAATGAGCAGGATACTTTCCACCAGACTACATTGCTCAGGGACTCATCCAACCTGGTTTTAAATGCTTTGAGAAATGGGGCATCCACAGCTTCTCTGGGTAACTAGTTCCAATGTCTCACCATCATCACAATATTTTTTTTCCTAATATCTAATCTAAACCTACTCTTTCACTTATAAGCCAATCCACTCCTTGTCCTGTTACAACATGCTCTTGTAATGTGGCAGTTGCTGCACTTTATCAGTGATGGAGGTGTTTAATCTCAGAACTGATGACAATGGAGATCTGATTCTGACTGGAGACCTTGATATTACTATAATAAAAAAAAATTCTAAAGTATTATAATTTAGTTAAAAGCCATTTTGAAATCCTTGTTGAATGTATTTTGGATGCATTAGATTAAGTTTTCCTAGATAAAGAATTGGAGTACACTCAGAGTTTCAGATTTCTTTGCATAGGAAAGAATTAATTCTTCACCCAAAGAGTTAAAAGGAACGGAGTATCTTTAAACATGTTGTTGTACTTTCTTGCCAATGGAGTTATGCATCATGTAAAATCTAGATATTCACTCAGCATGAAATCCACATATGATGCAAAAAAAAGTTTTTCCAAATACTTGTGGCAAAAGTCTGCATAGATATTTGCAAGCAGAAAAAGTGTTGGAATTACTAATCGGTGCACATTCAAAAAAATAATCGGCATCTAAAACCATATTTAAATCAAATAGAAATGTTTTTGTAAATCTCTTAGCTGAACATACGTAATTGTTTTCCATGAAAAAAAAAAATACAAAACAAAACAAAAACAAACAAACAAAAAAATCAACCAAACCACTACTAAATTAATTTATTGAAGGGATTGCTGTTGCTAAAATGACATGACTGCATTGGCTGCTTTAGCTAATCTGACATTGAATCCAGGGCTTACAAAGTCAACATAACTTTTAGGACATTGTGCTTACTTAACCATATTGTTTGAATGACCTGCTTCAGAAACAGCTAAGTAAGTCAAGATTTATTAGACAATTTCAACAAAGCATACAGAAATGTCTCAAAGTATTGCTTGCAAGCTTAAATGTGAAGAGAAGAAACAAACACTTCCACAGACACTACCTTCACCCAAGGAAATTTTTAAATAATGGCTTCATGGCATTTTGGTATAAAATATGCCCTTGTGTGCTCTCAAACAATATTGATGATGTCTTTTTTTAACTTATGCTAAACTATTTTTGCCTTCTATGTTGCTGAACTATTTTATTTTCAATCTGACTAAATGACTAGTGCATTTTATACATTATTTTTTTGTATATGATTATCATACTTGATATTGAAACACTGTGTCCTTAATATAGTATAAAGAGACTGGTTTGTCCTTGATTTTCTTGCTGAATAGCTGGTTCATGGTGAAAGGAGAAAAGTTGTTTCTAAACTCTCTTCCCCTTCAAAATAAAAGATATATCAATACATAAAAATATTTTCTATTGTATTGTTTTAACATTTATTATTTCTATCTTTTGAATTAAAATATTCTTTAAAGACTTTAAGAGAAATGTATGAAAATAACATAATTAGTACAAAAGACCTAAAGTAGTATAGTAAGAATTTTCATTACAGTTCTTTTTTTATATTCAGGCTCATTGAAACACATGAAGAACAAAAAGGATTTTAATCCAGTCAGTGGCCTTGTACATCAATGTATGACACCATAATAGAGTCACCTTGAATCAAGAATAAAAACTGCCTCAAAGCATTAAGGAAAATTCTCCAAATTTTAATGTCAACATCTTACTCAAGTAAAACATTTCAGCAGGTGGAGCTGGACTGTTGGTGGAAATGCAAAAACTGTCATTAATGCTACAACTACTCCCATTGCTACTGCTGTTTTTGTTGAGTGATAAAGATGTTTTAAGTGCTTTAATACAGGTAATATGGTGTTCTGGGAAAGTGGTGAAACTATCCAATCTGGGCCACTTGCATCCTATTTATTATATAAATTCTTGACTCTTACACCAAACAAAGCACTTAATCTCTCACTTTCTTTTGAAATAATTAGATTTGTGTTCATCACTCACAGGCGCTTTCTCTTTTACTAGTACAATATGCCACATTATAAAAAAACTGTTTTATGTCACCTCCTCAGTCATTCAACGACCACTGGTATGGCAACAACAGCAGCTGTTTATGCAGAAAAATGAACTGCAGAGCAACTTCAACGATATTCTTGATTGCATCTGTATACAATGAAGTAATCCTCACCACTGGACCAGACAGGTTTTTCTGGAGTAATAACAAATACACCAGGAACCAGCCGTGTTCTGATAAATGCTCCACAAAAAAAAAAAAAAAAATCAGTTCATGGAACAAAATTTGGAAGGTCAAAATTGAGCAAGTCTAATCATCACAGTAACTGGCTTGTTTCTGTCTAGCCACAAGACTTTATGACGTGGGCTCTATTGACAGTCTGCCACTGTTGACCAGTATCTTTTAATGCAAAGTGTAAGTTCACCCAGAATTAAGACATGCACTTGGATTCAGTAATGTATATGTCTCTCTTCTCCATCCCCATGTGTGCCACTGCTATTTAACTAAATGGAGCCTAGGAAAAGAACATAAAGGGACTGAAAGGATCAATCTTAAAGTAGTTGTAAATACAACTACAGATATCAGGGAGAATTTTTATTCCGAATCCATGTCTGTCCAAAATGTGGTTCTATTTATTATTGTGAACCATAATCTAGACCCAAGTGATAATATGATCACATGGCAGGTGATATCTACTAAACTCTTCTGACTATAATCCATTTGAGTTAAGTATTATGTGGCCAAAATGCAAAGTCCATCTGTTTAATAACTTTCTGACAACCAAATAAAATCCTGCAAACAAATGAACAAAGAAAATTCCAAGCACCTGCTTGTAAAAGGAGAAAATTCATCCCTACAGTAGGCCATCTCGAAGAATTTATGCAGGACGACTTGGAGGTAACTATGAGGGTCATGGAACAAGTAAGCAAAGCAACCAAAACCAGAACAAAACTTCTGCCAGCATTATGTATTTTTTTCCCTTTGATTTCCAATATTGGCAGTGCATTTTTTTTCCTGGTTGCATAAAGGGCAAGAACACTCTTTGGTTCTCTCTTTCATCATTAATCTGCAGACTATATTATAGTGTTTATAGTCTTTCCACCTCCTCAAATCCATTGTGATTAATAAAATTTTACAGTTTATTTCACACCTTTTGGACTATCATATATGAATAACACTCAAGCTATTCTTAGGATAAAGGAAAATGTATAACATTAACACAGCAGGGCCAAAATTAGGGTTATGAAGGACATTAGGTCACAGTTATGCATAAGAGAACTTCCCTCCTGTTACAGGCAAGCCAAGCTTCTGACCATTATTTGGGACATTGTAAGATTTGCTACTCAGGTAGCAGATATCTTCTAGAATTTTACTGCTTGTAATAAAATACTTACATGAGTAATGATTTAGTAGTGTCTAACATCACTTTCTGTGAAGAAAGCAATCTTCACAATTGTGAAGACACAATCTCCGAATGCCATAGTATTATTTCAGGCCGGACTTCGTATGTAGTTCTTAGTTTGAAACATGTTGGTGTCTAATTCTAGATCACATTAATTTATAAACCTTACCTCTTGTGACTGTGAGGGTTCTTTCAATATCCAAGCCCATTTTAGTCTTGACTTACTGTGAGCAATGATTTCCAGATTTATCTGCATTTACGTTGCAGTTGTAAAGGTTGTTGTCTTGGAGTCAGTTGCATGGATACCATCAAGTAACAAAAGAATTTCTGAATCAGCATATTAAGTGCTATGTTCATAGAAAGTGACTGTATAGTCATAGTTACAATTTTTTTGCAACAAAAAATCCACACCAAAAAAAACCCAAAAAAACCAACCAAACAAACAAAAAGCGGTGGAACCAGTGGAATCATGTTCCTTTCTTTTCCACAATCTCATTAAAAATTCTTATCCTTTGCTTACTTAGCTTTTGTTCTTACAACTAAGACTATTTAATAGGAGGTTATCACTCAACATCTGCAATTATAGGTGCAAATGCAAACACCACTTCTCTTTACACCTCACTTCCCACTTCTTCAATCTGTCTAAACTTCATAGCCAAATTTCCTCCTCCTCTCCCTCCCTTTTATCTCAATCAACTGATTTTCATCCCTAATTCTCCTCCTTTTTTGGCAGCAAATACTGGTTTCCTTTTCCCACATGCCAACATCTCCATCATTCTAGATCTCCTACACTTCACTTTTGACCCTTAACATATTTTCATGTCTTGCTCTATTTTTTCCTGATATAAGCAGCCACAGTTTTTTAAAAATATCCCTAAACTATTTCTCATTTTCCTACTCACCATGAACAACAGCTTTTCATCTTTTTTCACTTCCTACACAGGTTTAAACAGCTGCCTTTGCAAAGCAAGCTTTTTTCTTTCTGTTCAGTTTTTTGTGGGGTTTGTTTTTTGTTTTACTTCAGTGCTGTTGTCTCTCATTTAAATGTCTATCTTCTTGCTGTGTTGTTGTAGATAAAGAATAAAATAAATTAAGTCACAATTGATAATTGATAAAACTTCATAGTCTCCAATGTACATATGTGTCACATAAATATATAGTTTTCAGTAGTACTGCTCTGTAGTGCATTTTTCTATTGTTACACTGTAGAACTCAGGTTGCTGATTTTCTCACTGAGATTTGTCTTTCTCTTCTATTTACCTCTTTGTTTCTATTGGCCACATTGGGATATCTAAAGTACCTCCTAAACAATTAGTACCCAAGGCAGATAATTTGATCACTAGTGATTTACAAGAGCTGTGGGGAAGCTGGCTTACACAGTCAGAAGGGCTTACCAGGAGAGGTTTTTCTGATCTTCATTTTCACTGAAAATAAAAAGTTAATGTAGCATCAGCCAGTTATGATGTTAACAGATGTACACTTGACTGCATGCAGGCTGGCATACTGGGAAGGGTAGAAAATACACACAACACATGGAACATCTCTAATTCTTTTTTAAACTCTCCCAATTATCCACCACTACCTCCACTAGTCCTCCACTACCCAGGTGTCTTGAAAGGTTTTGTTTTAGCACTGCTCACAGTACTAAGATGTGGACTTTTTCTTAGTCTGGTCTGTGTGAAGTTTACTCTAAGAGATTTTTAATTGATAGCTTGAACTACATGAGAGAAAAGAACTACCTTTGATAATGCTCAGCATTGTGGTCATTTGAAATATCTGCAAGAATAATGGCAGATACCTGTAGTAACATATCTCATTCAACCATTTCAGCAGAAAGGATAACATTTTACATAACTCATGAAATTTGGATTGTTGCTACTTTCTTATTATTTAGAAATCAGATTTTGAAATGCAGAGGGAATATTTACCTGTGTGTTTTTTTTTTTTTTCTTTCTTTCTTCCTTAGAACCTGACAAACCCATAATACACAAAGAAGGTTTTTATAAGTAGCATTATGAGAAGTATGTGGAAAATACACTGCAAATGGCAAACTTGGTTTATAAGTCAGGGTGGCATTTTTATATCCACTAAGTCTTGGTTTTACTAGACATGCAATCTTTCTAACATATAAAAGTCTGCAGGGGTATCTGAGAATATATATCAACACTAAGTAGCTCTTACACTTTATGGTACCATAAATGTAAAAGCAGTACTATTACACTTGAGAGTTACTTGCTTTTGTACAGCACTGACTACACAGGAATTAAATAACATGGACAAATAAACAAAGTGATTGAACAAAAAATACAATAACCTTGATTTATTCTGTGAAAGTGAAAAATTAATGCCTAAGGGTTTTTTTTTCCTTCTTCGCTTTGCTTATATTAGGTAGTTCCACATTACTGAGCTTCAATAACATCTTGGCCTCATCTTCTGCTACATGGACCCATATCAGGTCCCCTGTGGTGAGCGAGGGAATCCAGAGTAAGTAAAGGTGATAATAAGATCTTGACATAAATTTTTTGAGGGTATTTGTTTGACACTACTGAGAGGCTCTAGGGTATATGGGTGATACTTGCGAGTCCAAGTATACAGTGTGTAACCCTTCCACCACCAACCTCTCTGTGATTGTTGTGGATGGATAGAGGAAGGAGACAGGTATGTATGTAAGAGAAATTATTTAAGTATAGAAATAAGTGGCACAGCCTCTTGGCATAATCAAATATGTTTCAAATTCCTCAGTTTTTAATTTCTGAAGACATTTGGAGGATCCCCCTGATGCATGTGAGATAAATGTGCTTTGATGATAGACTAATGGCCCATTTCCTTTTACTAACTATAGAACAAGAGTAGATAAAATACCTGAAGTTTAGATAGTTGAATTTAAAATGGACAAATCAAACCTGATGTGTTTAAGTTAGCTGTGTTTCTTCACTTTGACACGTCAGAAGCCGTGCAAACCTGGACCAGAGGAAAAATATGCACAAAGTCCTGTTGCCCTCTGGTAGCTTTGATAAATACAACAGTTCTACTTCCAGTAACATGAAGGAAGCATTAGCAGGATAACATCATCATTACCTGCTAATGTAAAACTAATTGACAACCTTGTTCTGTTGATTCATTGGGAAGTCAGAGGCTTCCAACACTTCACTTTAGGAAAAATCTGCATGATATGACAATAATTGACAGTTCTTAAAGCAGGAAAAGAAAAATTACAATATTATAATTTTCTGAACAAGTAAGACATAAGATAATCTAGATAAGATGATCAACTGGTTTAAAAGCAAAGGGAATGCAGGATGCACATGTGTGGGTTTTTGGGTATTTTTCACTGCTTTAATCTGAATGTCATTCATTTCAAATTAAAAAATCATTTGAGGCAGTGGAGTCTTTGTAAAAGTTTGTTTTTTATTAGATTGCTAATTTTGGGTGAAATCTGAAGAAAATGTAGTTGCTTTAATGTGATTCAGTTTGATTTCAAGTGGGCAATAGTTAATAATAAATAATTTACACTATGTACTAATGTACAATATGAAATGTAACTGTAATAGCAGGCCAAATTTCATTTACTTTTCCTGTATGGCCTGTATTATGGATGCAATTGAGGTTACCTTCAGTTATTTGCCAGTCAGAGTTACTTACATTTTCCATTTTTACTCCTGCCCTTTCTTTTCCATAAAGCCTTTTTTCTTGTCTTAAAACATATTTTATTACCTGATTAATTAATCGGATCCACAGTGCATTAAAACCCTAAAGAAAAGGAAACCTAGTCCAACTACTGTGCAAGATTTCCAAATGAGATGAAATCCTTTGTCTGATTTAGAGATAATTGGACTTAGGTACAGACAGGTCTATAATTTTGTAACTAGACAGATATTATCACAAGAATTTATAAAAATAAGAAAGTTGACAGAGGACAAATTTTCAGGATGAAGTAAATTTAAAATCTGATAGCTGTCTAATCAAAGTAAGGCATAAGAAATTATTTGAAACAGGGGGATGATGTACATTATCACATAACACTTTTTAAAGAAGAGACTACCTGCAATTTCCTGAACTTTGCAAAGTACACTTTTATTATTTGGTCAGAAAGCCAAACAAATTAAATCATGGATATAATGGATATTGCAAGGGACATCCAGAGGTCATGTTGTCTGATCTCCTGCTCAGTAGGGCCAGCTCAGTATGGATGATCAGGTCCATGTCCAGTCAGATCAGAATATCTCTAAGGATGTCAACTCCAAAATCTGGGGGGGAAATTGTGTTTGAGATTGAGTGCGAGTGTGACCATAGAAGATAAATATCTATTTCATAGTTTGTCCCTAGATCTATATATATTTTGATGAATTACAGAGTCCTTGTTTAGACAGAAAAGAAAGTTTGTTAGCATATGCCAGCCAATAGGTATTTTTCAAAATACAGTGTGAATGCTAATATTAGCAATATTGGTCAAACAGAAGCCAAGGTTTAAAAGGGAAAATTTATTTAAAAGTAAGACACTGCTTGATATAATGACTTAAATATCTATCTTAGATTCCAAATGGGAAATAATTCATTGTTCTGAGGTGACTGTGAAATTTCCCCAGACCATCAGTGCAGAAACAAAGGTGCTTCTGAATATCCACAGCTCACCCTATTTGAATAATTTACTTCTAATTTCTCTGTCCTCTTTCTGCCTCCCTGCACCACACACAGTTCAAAGGGAAGAGCAGAGAATGGCGTTATGCATGGGTTAATGAACAGTTTGTGTCTGCTACCTGTATCGTTTGTTCCTCAGGGAAATGTAATCGCTAATTTCCTGTGCAATTTATTGTGCATGGATTCTTCAAATTATTTCACTCTTTACTGTTGCTGGGGATGCCATTGATATCTCAGAATCTTTTAGGGCAACCTAAATTTATCCTTGTGCTTATCACAATGAAGCTGTAGGCAGCAGGGAGATTATCATAATCTCAGAACAAGTGTTTCTGAAACCTTGTGAACTTCAGTTTATATGCCCACAGAATTTGAGACCTGAAAGTGATGTTCCTAATAGGTTAAGGAATCTGCAATGGCTGTTCAGCAATAAAGACATAAAAGGGTTTTTGCAATCAAGGCGATGGTGCATTTTTTGGTTTCTAGTCCTTAGTTTTGGTAGGATTTAGATGAACTGAATATATTTTAATGAATTTAATAATACTTAAAAGTTCAGCTTTGTTAAGATTTAAATTGTTAAATTTCACTGGTCTCATGTTAGGTTAAAACCCTGAATCTATTCTTCTTTGCACCCTAAATTCTATTCTAGTCTGTATATTTACTGATAGTCTCTATTAGCTCTTGAGCCTTATTGCTCTGTTGTAGTGTGCACTAACTCTCACTTTCATATACTCTCACCAATGTAACTTCTTTCAGTCACTCAAATCTCCTTGTTGTTAAGAAGAGGAGAAAGGAGGAAATGTGAAAAAAAAAATGAATTCAATGGAAAATTATATATATTATTATTATTATTATTTCAGTCTTCATGCCACTCCACATCCTTAAAAATGGTGACTTTTTAAAGTTAAAAATAAAACGAACTCTAGCTATTCTTTAACTGAAAAGAGACCAAATTTTCAAACCTCACTTTACATGCAAACATTGCAAGTTCTTCTCGCTGTGTTAATACATGGGAGTATGTGTACTTATGTACACATATGTATCTGTGTATATGTATGCATGAGAAATGCCAAGTTGAATTTCCTTAGTGAACAAAATCTGGTTCTGCTAACAAGTAGAAGAACCGGAGGAATATATTCAGAAGTTGGAGAACATGGGAAGATTGCTATTGAGGTCTGAAAATCATAACATTAAACAGGTTAATTTTTCTCTAGAAGAGAAGATGGGAACATACTAGTAAACTTTAAAGGCATACAGGATGCTAGCTTAGCCTTTAAAGTAAATTCTTCAGAAAATATAGGAGGCCCTATGCAGAAGTACATCACCATTTTCTTTGTAAACTGCAGTAAAAATAATAATGGCATTAAAAGTTAGATTCTTTCAGTGCATCAAGTTTTAAATCTCACAAGGGCAAAGATATCAAACTGTCAGTGTAAGTGGGGGAAAAAAAAGAAGTTAAAAAATAGAAGGTCACAAAATGTGTTGTATATCTAAAAGAGGAAAATACAAATCTGATTTCATAATGGTGTTGCGCAGAGATTTCCATCTTAGAATTTATTCCCCCTTTCAGTGTTGTCTTGGAATAGTATTTTATTTATAAATCACTCATCTGCATATGCATTATTTTTTGTTGGTAAGTCTGCTTCTCTCAGTCCTACTTTGTTGCTGTGTCTGATTTCACACATAGAGTAACAGAGCATCTGGGACATTGGGAGAGAAACACTGAACATCTTGGAACATAGGGGATACCTATCTTTAAGAAATGTGACATTTACTATGTGATTGTGTGACTGATATAGTAATGTGTAGCTCAGTGAATACTTGACACACACAAAATTGCTATTCGGTTACACAGACTTACATGTTTTATTCTGATGAAATATTTCTTAGCAAAGGCAAAAATTTTTAATTAAGCAATTCACAGTCTTCTGAAGATGCATAATAGTTTTCAGCTAAAGGCATCTATTTGTCATTTGACTCTATTAGGCTATTTTTATATAACTCGTGTTTACACCCAGTTCCTAAAGTTTTTTTTTTTGTTTGTTTGGTTGGTTGTTTTTTTTTGTTTGTTTTTGTTTTGTTTTGGGTTTTTTGTGGTTTTTTTGTTGTTTTTTTGTTTGTTTTGTTTTGTTTTTTTGTTTGTTTTGTTTTGTTTTGTTTTGTTTTTTTGTTTTTTGTTTTTTAAGTATTGGCATGTAGTTTTGGAGAAATACCTCAGTTTCAACAGAAAATTTAAAAGATCACTGAAAGTGTTTTTGCTTACCTTTGGTTCATGTTCCTTAGGATGAATTCAGAGTTTTGCCACACAAGCTTGATAGTGTCAACATCATCTTACTTTTCACTCAAAACATCAAAAGAAAGTGCAAATGGAAGCAATCCATCTACAGGTTTACATTAGCTGAAACACACATCATTTCCTAGAAATAACAATTTATTTAAAAAAAAATTAGCCTATTCTCAGCTTTAACTCCATAAATTAGTTTTAGCATATCTGAAGCCCATTTTTGTTCCTTTGTTCCATCTTGATGTATTTATGTTTATTATTACAACTAATATTTAACAGATTTTAACAATGGCTTTTCAGGTTCCATCATTTTTTATGTGTAATAAATTTAAAAGTGTTATGTTAAGGCCAACGTTCACATAATTATCAAAGTGCAGCCTAGTAAGACATTACTTGAGCTGCAAGACTGGTTGTTTTTATATGCTGTGTAGTTTCCCCATCATGTGATCTTTCTGCAGCAAAAGTAAATAATATTTTAAGCACCTTTTTGAATTACATTTCAGCTTTTACCTTTTTAGGGTTTTCCTTTTATCAATAAACTCAAGTACTTAAGAAAATGAAAAATGTAGAGTCCTAAAGACCAGTGAGCAACAGACCATGTATTCCACTTTTACTTTATTAATAATCATTCATAGAAATGAGAAGACTGCAACACATGCCAGTGTTACTAAATCAATTCAGAAAAAAATAAAATAAATAAATACCTTCTGTTGATCCTTCACTCATTAGAGCAATTTCCTTACTGCTGTCCTATATTCAGATTTAGAGAAAAAAAATCAGAATGCATGCTTTATAATATTGATGAAAAAGGTAAGATAATTGTGGTGTTGACATCCAGGACTACAAGCACATCATGCCTCAAGAATCTTGACTGTAAGCATGCTCCTTTTCATTCTTTCTGGTACCACATTATATAAATTTATACTAAGCTGGGGGTGATAAAAGCAATTTCAATTGATGTTTGTAAGTCTATTTAAGTAGTCCTAAAGTCATACCACTCTTTGCCAAGAAGTATTTGAAATATTTTAAGATATTTTAAGCTCATGGAGATTTTAGTCTCCTAGAAGATTATTAATTCAGTCATATATCATCCCTTACAGTTTAAGGTTGTCTTCAAGGTGAAAAATTCAACAAGCTTATATTAATAATTTGAAAATATGTCAGTGAAATGGTGCAATATTTAATATTGTAACTGTATTATTAGTGATTTATATTTAACTTAACAGTATATATCATCACATGTGGAACTCAAATATTTAAACATAATGGAAAAAACCAAACCTACATGAAGAAAATTTCCCAAAGGTACCAAAGTGTTTTATTTACATGTATATAAAGTTAAATTAAAAGTACATGAACCACTTTGTGGCTATTATGAATAGTTCTATAAATTATAAACAGGGTAAAATGGAAATCTGTATACTATTAGAAAAGAAGCAAAATTCTCCGTATTGAAGAGAAAACTGCTTATCTTGTTGAAAGATTTGTTTCCCTTGTCTTTATTTATCTTTCTTCTGGCATAGCTCCAATATGTTAGGTGGAATTTAGGCACTTAAACACAGATTTAGGTTCCAGAAAATCTCTGTGAAAATAAGCAGCACTTGTTTGACTTTGCAGTCCTCTGGGATCAAGACTTATGTTTCTGTCCCTGTGCAAAACTTCTGTGTTTTGATTACTTCTTTTTCCCCCTTCTGTTGTACTTACCTTCAGCTATCCAACATTGGGTTGATCTCAATATACACACACACCAAGAATTATGACTAACCATAGTTAGACTCTTGCTTTTTGAAAAGCTGCTGACAACTCCTGCTCTTTTTTATGGAATATATTAATGGACCAAATATCCACTTAGAGAATGAGAGACCTGTAAGAGTCCAAATTTGCATGACATTATTCTATAACCATCATGCTGTGAACTTCTCTGTCATTATGTCACTCTACATTTCTATTGCAGTTATGAAACATTGAAGAAGAAATTCAAAATTCCTCATGGCAAAAGCCAGTGCAGAGAAAAGGACTTGTCTCTGTAATTCAGGAATGAAGTGTAGGAGCAGCAAAGAGCTGGTCCTGACTTTCAGTCACTGTTTCCAGTACACTTAATAGATACTGATTTGTTTTCTATGCTTATAATTATTATAGTGCAGATATAATTTATTTTTTTATATATTTCTGCAGATTCCAATGTGTCAACCTCTCCAGCTTCACAGCTATTAGGTATCTTCAGCATATTGCTGGGTATTTTTTGTGCCTATCAAAGAGACCTATGTCATTGTCCGGCAGAAATATATTTCTGATTTTACCAGATACATCAGAACACATCCAGAAAAGGCCACTGGATACAATTGATGCCTCAGTTTATGTAGAAAAGGACTAGCTCACACTCTGAGGAATTTTAGCACAGACACGCAGCTGATACTTTGGGACTGTAAAGAAATATGTACTTACTAGCAACAATGCATAGCTTCTTAAACATAAACAGGGCTGGCTGTGAGACAAAATCCAGCTGTCCATCTCTGTCAAAACCAAAACCATTCTGGCTTTGCATATAACTACGTTTTCACACTCCTAGACCTTCAATTAATCCTGACAATTTAAAATTAATTTGTTATTCTGACAAGTTTAAAAAACACTCACACTGATTCCTCTTTAGTTAATGGGAAAAGACAAATATTTCACAGAGTAGTTGAACTCATATTAGTTTCTCCTAGGAAAAGAATATCAAAATCAAATTGAGGTCCTTAGTTTAGTTTGAAGGAGTATTCAGGTTAAGAGTTTTAAATAAACAAAATTAATTTCATGGATAATTACAGTTTTCCCTTGCTGATAATGCATTTAACTAAATTTTTGATTCATATATTCTCTGTGTTTTCGGTAGTTCCATTTGGCAGATCAGACAGATTTTTTTGTAATATATTAAGTTATATGTTATGTTATTTTAGTTTTTAGATGCCTGACTTGCAAACTTAGGTTTTGATTTTCAGAAGTGAAATACTTTCTGTACCTAAATTGAAACCCTGTCTTTAGAACCAAATTTTACGATGGTTCCTATTAGGATCTTAAATCAATAATTATTAAGATATTATATCTGCAAGTAAACACTGGTTATTTATATATCAGCGTAGATATTCCCCCTGATTGTGAAGTTCGAAGTTCAAAATCCAGGCTAGATGTTCCTGACTGGATAATCATGGTTTAAAACTGCATGATTTTGAGGCTCAGAATCTTGATATCACCTTTCACAACTAGGATGATTTAATTAAGGCAAATAAGTACAGGATTAAGTCCAAGATTTTCAAAGGTTTTGGCTGATTATACAATTACCTATGCTGTGAGGCTTCAGCTGTATCTGGTGGGAGTTGTTTGCTTTCATTAAAGCAACAAATATTTTAAAGCTTTAAATATCACTATTGTGATAAAAATCCTGATCTTAGACATTCAGGTATTCTACTAATACAGGTAATTTTAATAGCATTAAGCTCCAAAGTCCATGGAAGACTTATGCTGGTCATTTTTCAAATCCAAGATATTTTCTAATCCAAGACACACAAAGATCTTGTGTACACCTACATTGTTAAATCTGTTGGATCAACACAGAACCTGAAAACACTCAGGTATTTATTAGCCACACAAAGATTAGACATTAAGTCTGAGTTGATTGCAAGTCAGCTGATTGCAAGCAAGTTGATTGTGAACTTTAGAACCTAACTTATTACCTTTATTCTGACATCTCATTTTTTGAAGATGCAAAGAAAATTTTGGAATTTGTAGAAAATTTCGGGGTTGAAAAGTTCTCTGAGTTCTGGACTTTTACAAAGTGTTTCTAGTAAGAGTTACTGAAAAAAAATCAATGCATACCAGAAGAATATATACTTTCATGGGAAAAATATCCCACAAGAACTGTATTTCATTAAATACTATCTGAAGAGAAAAGCCCAACCACCCAGGAAACCTAACTTTGACTTAAAAGCCAAATTTTTGAGATGTTTATGGAAAGTTTCATACTATTTCCAAAGAGATTGGATTTTTTCATAATACAATACTGACTTCCCATTTAATTAAAATCCTGCGTTAAGTTGCTGCATTTTTCACATAATTTGGCATTTTGCTGACATAGAAGACCTGACAGCATAAGCAACTAATGTACTTTATATAGGGAAACTGAAACGTCCAGAGTGTGTGATTTTGTATGCCGAAATGGGATTGTTTCAAACAATCAGACTGTGGGGAAGCTGAACCATTTGGCTCATCTCATATCTGCTTCAGCATTATTCTGTGCTTTCTGCTCAAATTCTTACTGTGAGCCAAATGGTTGCTGTGTCAGGTCCAAGAGCAAACATTTTCTCTTCAGGACACTTCAGCTGCCGATCCAGCACAGAGGAGTTGTTTCATTCTCTTCCCTTGTGGGCACTCTGATGCCAGAGGAGAGCTGAGAGAGGAGCTGGTCCATGTTAATGGTCCATTGAGCACATGTACCCAGCACAAAGGAAAACAGCAACCAGCACATGCTCCTTCTGCAGCATGGCCCTTCCTATAGCAGCTTCATGTGGTGGGCAGTTCTGGCAATGCTGAGCAGATGAACCCAAAGGAGAGGCCCGCAGGCCTTATCAATCATAAATTTATAAATGAAGAATAAAAAGACAAGGCAAGAAAAAAAAATAGATACAACTGAAGGGGAAAGCATGCGTCATTTTAAGTATTCCTTGATAGTTCCTCTTTTCCTAATATATTTTATCATAGATTCATAGAATGGTGTGGGTGAAAAGGGACCTTTAAAGACCACATACTCCAACCTCACCTGCTGTGATCAGGCACATCTTAAACTAGATCAGATTTTTCAGACCCCATTCTATCCTAACCTTGAATGCTTCCTGGGACCGGGCATTTGTGTTTGGACTATCTCAACTCCTGACTGAAACTTAAGCTACCTTATTAAAAACTGCTATTAATGAACATATTTTCATTTAAATCTGCTGCATATAAGCTTTTCACATTTGATACACTTGAAAGTCCTTATTGCATAAATTTTGCTGACACTGAAAAAGCAAACTATTCTTTAATTCTACCAACAGATATCAGGAAACAGGATTGTTTGTGGATCAAACACCTGCAGGCAAACCCTAGGAGCTACAACCAATTAATTTGACTGGTGTTTCTTTTACATCCTTTAGTTTCTTGGTAGTCAGAAGTTTTCTCTTATATTTCCCATGATTTATTCATTTTCTTGTCAGATATTTGTGCTGCAACAACTCTGATTAATGAAGATTCTAAAAAGAATGTTTGATAAGTAATCATCAGTCTTCCCTACTGTGATGTCCAATCCCTATAAGGGATTCATATTCGTATTAGGAATTTATATTAATTTTCAAAATACAGTCCAGTATTTATCACTAGTCCCAAAAAAATCCCCAAAATTAAAGGTGCTACAAAGACACCTTGAGTTCCAAAAAAAGGTAAGAACATTTGTGCTTATGTTGGCATTTTGCCTGAAAAGTGAAAGAGAGTATTTATCAAAAGCTGGTTCCTGGCCAAGCACAGAGACGTAATTGAGAAGGAGTGTTTAGAGAATATAATCTGCCACTTTCCTTCTGGAGGCTGTAAAGGTAGAGCAAGGTGCTAACCATAAATAGCCTGTTAACATCTAACAACCTTTTACAGAATCCCATGTGAGTTTTTGAAGAATCTGACCTGACGTTTTCCCTAACAATTACCATTCTGCTATAAAAATAATTTTAGGTGGCAGCCTTCTGACTGCCACAGGCTCACAGAGGAGTATGAACTGGATCCAGATTTCCATGCCAGTTCAGAATTATCTCACCACTGGTGCTTAGCTCTAAGCCTCTAGTGGAACTGGCTGCTTGCCTACTTGCTGTCCCAATGAGGAGTCTGTGTTCATAAATTCAAAATACTAGCTCTCACAGCTTGCTGGAATTTACCGCAGTGACCCTGTTTTCAGTCAGTAAATTCATACTCATGCTGAGTCCTTCTGAAAATAAAATTCAATATTTCTGAATTTCTATGTACTTGGACAATTAAATATGTCTCCTGATGATGTATCCAATTGTGAAGGTCTGGCAGTTTTCCAAATGCTACCTCCAAATTGACAGGATCACCAGAAAGGGCATGGTTGTGGAATGACTAGATTTTAAAATAAATAGGTATGGAATTTGTGAAGACGCTGTTTCATAGAGGAGTGTGGGACAAAAGGACTATGAAACCAGACCTTTGAGATATCTGTGTTAACCTCTGCTTAAAAGGAATAGGGAGAGATAGGCATCTTTAGGTCATGAATCACCTCAGCCTAAGGTAGATGTCTAAAACAGCTCTGCTAATTTGCATCCTTAGATTTCTTATTTCTTTCAACTGACTTTAATCAGATGTGGATACAGTCTTCTGCACTGCATCTTCTACACCGCATGTGCAATGATTCCCACCAGTGCAGCTCCAAGTCTTTCGTAGGATTCTGCCGAGTGGCCACCTGATTTTTTCAACAGCAGATTTTAGCCACGCTCTGAAAGCTGAGTACTGGAGATTGCTACAAGGGCACCATAATCCATTTATAAAAAGCAGCCAATGGGAATTTTAGAGTTTGATGTACTCTAGCATAATTTAATACATTTACTCATCTCTTCATTTGTACGTTTTGTGGTCATTAGCTATATTTAGATTCATTGTGAAAAAACCTAACCAATGCCTACTGAACAGTGTTATTTACACTTGAGTGCTGCCAGAAACCATTCTTCCAATAAACTTCTTGTATGGCTTGGTATCATAAAGTTTTCAAGTACCTAAATAAAAATAGTCCTGTGCATTCATTTTATTTAATGTTCTATTCTGACAGTTTCATTCAAATATTACATGTTACGTATTTTCTGGGTATTTGTCCATATTCAAGGCAGAGACACCAAAATTTTCCTTTTTTTTTAAAGTGGGTTTACCTGTAAAAGGACAGCCTTGGCTAGGTATTTTATATAGTCAGTCAATCCTTAAAACAAAAGGATGGTATAAAATTTCATAGGTATCTTTTTTTTTTTTAATGCAAAAGAAATGTCATTTCACAATATTGATTAGCCTCAGAAAAATACATACAAGGGCATACTATTATTCTCTCTCTCCTTAAATCTTTAAAGCAGCTCCAGAAGAAACTTATTTTAAACATTTAAATGGATGCAAAGTGAATTTTGATTCACTGACTTACTGTATATCTGTAGGGCTCAACATTACTTTTGAAGCCAAAAAGGTAATTTGAAAGAACAATTTATTTTAATATATTGAGTATTTTAATAGAGAGAAGGTTCTTTATCCATCTGACACTGCAATAACTATTTACACAAAAAACAGAGAAAATAGAAGTAGAACAATGACACCTTTTAGATATTAACATGAGGGGAGGAGAAGGTATAAAAAGTAATAAAATAAATCAAATATCAGCAGTGTCTGCCAAAGTATTACTTATAAGAATAGTCACCTCTGTCTCACTTTTTTCTTTGGCTTCCAGTTGCCTTCCTGCAACAGCTGTGAGTGATAGTAGTACCAAGACTACTACTTTACTTTTTTTCTGTTTGGTACTTGCTATGAGATCTGTAAGGATTTATTGGTGTGTGGAACAGGGTGTCAGACCACCTCACAAGAAGAATATAAAAATGCAGGTGGACTTAAACAATTGTTGTGTATAATCCTGCATGCATGCTGTGAAGTTCTTTGTGCATCTCTTAGACTGAGATCTCAAAAAAAAACCAAAACCAAAACACTTTCTGCTTAGCAGCCTAGGGAATCATTACTATAAAAGAGCTTTCCTTCTATTTCTCTCAGGCTTTTTTCTTACAGGGTGCACATTTGTTCTTATCCCTTTTCTGGCTTGCTGAAGTCCCAGGCTATACAAGAAATGACCACTTCTCCTTAACCCTGTCAGTAAAGTTAGTAAGCTTTGCTCAATCTGTCAGAAAAGCACATCCTCATCCTGACAAAGAAACTTTCTCTCAAGGGAGCCTCCTTCAGCTTTAGTCTGTGGTGCACTTGTAGAAAATGGTATATAAAAATGCCTGTAAAGATAAGTCAATTTATTCTTCAAAAACTTCAGCCTTGAAATACAATTATAAAATTATTATTTTTATGTGCATTCCCATGTCTGCAAATAGAGTTTATATGTGCTATATTTTTCAAGTTTTTTTTACAACTGTCTGATACATTGTTCGAATTACTGTCTCTGTAGTGAGGCAGAATATTTCCTTATGATTCTGATAGAAAGAGACAGAAGAGAAAAGGAGTATACTGAAGTTTTGCAGTTAATATTATTGGGGTCAGTCATTAATATGGGGGAAACAAAAAAAAAAAAAAAAGGACTATACCCTATTTCATTCTGTAATAAAAGCTTCCTGAAATTCCATGCTTGTTTTCCTTCTGACCTCAAAATGCTTGTTAATTCATGTGTTCTGATCTCCTCCCATCATCACTCTTGAGATGGCATCATTCATTGCTCTGTACTATCTTTTTCACTCTTCCAGAAAAGCAGAAGTAGTCATCTTTAGTATTCTGATATATATATATATATATATATATATATATATATATACATATAGAGTCTG
>VXBN01003829.1:367982-381710 GCA_013397395.1 Sinosuthora webbiana | reverse complement strand
TATATATATATATATATATATATATACCTAAGTAGTCTGTATATACCTATGTCCTATATACATATGTCCTGGTGCAAAAGTTTAATACTAGGATTTATCTTTCCTGAAGTTAATAATTTGAAGTGTCCTAGTTTTGCCTGGGGTAGAGTTAATTTTCTTCATAGAAACTGCTAAGGGGTTGTATTTTGATTTATGCTGCAAACAGAGTTGACACCACAGGGATCTTTCANCTATCTTTTTCACTCTTCCAGAAAAGCAGAAGTAGTCATCTTTTGTATTCTGATATATATATATATATATATATATATATATATATATACCTAAGTAGTCTGTATATACCTATGTCCTATATACATATGTCCTGGTGCAAAAGTTTAATACTAGGATTTATCTTTCCTGAAGTTAATAATTTGAAGTGTCCTAGTTTTGCCTGGGGTAGAGTTAATTTTCTTCATAGAAACTGCTAAGGGGTTGTATTTTGATTTATGCTGCAAACAGAGTTGACACCACAGGGATCTTTCAGCTATTGCTGAGCAGGGCTTACACAGAGCCAAGGCCTTTTTTGCCTCTCGCAACACTTCACCAGTGAGAAGGTGAGGGATGCACATGGAGTTGGGACACAGCTGGGAGAGTTGACCCCAACCAGCCAAAGGGATATTCTGTAGCATATGACATCATGCTCAGCGTATAATCCCAGGGGAAGGAGAAGGAAGGGTGTAGAGGCATTCAGAGTGATGGCATTTGTCTTCCCAAGTCACCATTACACGTGATGCAGCCCTGCTTTCCTGGAGATGGCTGAACACTTGTCTGCCCTAGGGAAGTAGTGAATGAATTCCTTACTTTGCTTTGCTTGTGCATGCAGCTTTTGCTTTATCTTTTAAACTGTCTTTATCTTAACCAAAGAGTTTTCTCCTTCTTCTTTCTGATTCTTTTTCCACTCCCAGGAAGAGTGAGTGAGCAGCCATGGGAGAATTAGCAAACAACTATGTGGTGCATAGTTGGTGGCTGGGGTTAAACCACGGCATGAAGATAGCTGTTCAGTCCAGCCAATGGTCTGAAAATTTGGAAGAGATGAAAGAGATAGAATGAAGGATCTANTTTTTTTTTTTTTTTTTTTTTGCTTACGTAGGACCTATATATAATTGTTTTCAGGGTGATGTATGGTCATGATCCTGGTCAGGTTATGATATATGTGACAGTTATATAAATAAGGATCTGATATTGCATAACTTTATTTTATGTATAGACACAGGCATAACTTTACGCAGTGTTTAAGTAGATAGTGGGAACATATGCCAACGTCCTTTTAGTATCTTCCCATTCCGATATGACCATCTGGATGCCATATTTAAGAATAGCTTTTAAAACAACTGCAATTTTTTTAAATGAATGTAATAACAGTGGAAATGTCATGATTTTGAGAGGTGAAGGAGAAAGGAAAAAACCAGGTTGCCTGCTTTCAATGTAACTTAAAGAAATTCTGACTGGTGTTTCTGCATAAGCTGCTGACTTACCTGGAAGTAACTATCCCATTGCCTTCATGCCATTTGAATAGGAAGGGAGTAAATCAAAGGAGTAATGAGCAAGATAAAGAGAACAGTCTACCTTTACTGGATTTTTTTTTATTATTATGATTTTAAATTTAGATAAATAGGTTTAAGTCTTAAAATAAGCATGAATTATATTCCACATCAAAGCCCCCTTGCATTTTCTGAAAATGAATGGGATTTCTGTGGAAATACGTAAAATGTCATCTCCAAAATATGAGGTGCAGAAGAAATAAACACAATATTGCAATACAATAGGTGTAAAACAACATTAATTAAAATCAAAAGAAATTTTGAGGCAATATAATTCTAGGAGTAATTTTATTTATAAAACTGTGATCTTAATATAATGCCTTGCCTATGGTCAACAGTTGGGCTAAGGCAGTCCTGAGGGAAGATACAGGAGGGGGTTTCGCAGAAATTGTGTTTAAAACAGGGTTGATAACTGATGCAGATAGGGGTATTTCAGATTGGAATTCACCTGTCTTCCACTTAAAGAAAGCTGTGTTTTTCAGGTTTTGGAGTTTGTTTTTCTTGTGTTTTGTTTTGCTTTTCTTTTCATGTAAAAATCCAAATTATATTGCTAGTGCACTAATAAATAAAAAATAAAACAATTCTTCTGCTTACTCTTTTGGCATACTAGGAAAAAAAAATCCACAACATCTGTAACATTTCCAAAATGAACATCCCTAAAGGAATTGAAGGATGTGTACCTGTATAACTACTAACATTGAGAGTCTCGGACAGGTGGCCAGGGTATGGGGATAAGAATAGCATCATTCAGGGATGCATTGCTTTTTTTAACGACTGCAGAGTGAGGTCTACAGAGAACTGTAAAGGCTCAAACCCTAATATAAAACATTGCCTTGGATACAAGCAAACATGGCAAAATTATATTTACAAACAGACTTTACTTCTTCCTTTGCATCCAAAATAGACTCCTTCTAAAGTTAGTATGAGAAATAACCCTGGCCAGTGCCAGTTTCCTCCCTATCATGTCTGGAAAATGCTTGGAAGAAGACTGAATGTCCCAATGAAATTCCATGCCAGAAACAGATAAAACATTCTGTTACATAAATAAGCAGTATAAACCAGAGCATGCTAGTGTCCAGGACTAGCTCCATTACTAGTAGTATAGACGCAATGAAAGATGTTAAAATTAATGAAAAATGCTAATTAATGAAAAATAAGCACTCAGAGAAATGTCTGCTTGCTAACCACTTCTGCTGTATTGAGCCAGATAGTCCCAGTATCTCTTAATACCAGCTGACTAAAGACAGCCTATATTTCCAAAACTTTAAAGTCCAATTTAATCAAAATAATTCCCAAGGCTTAGACCTTATTTCAGCATCCGTGAAAATTGTTGGGACCTGGTTGGAGTGAGTAGGAACAGTATTTTTGTTTATTTTTAAGACTTTTTTTCCTGAAAAATTTCCAAGACAATCATAAGCTATCCTTTATATTGTTTTGCCTTGATTCAGTTGCCAGGAATAACGCAACTACCTGAATCCTCCTGATCATTTTCTGCAATACTCAGAAAGACCTTTATATTGTCCCCATCCACATTTGAGAATTAGCCTGCTAAAACGTGAGTCTGCTAAAAGCAGTAATTCAAAGGCTAAGGTTTGATGGTTAAGGTTTTGCCATATCATTTGGTAGGTATTTAGCAAGAACAGCAGATTATTCATTTGTACCCAGAAACCTTAGCTAGATTGTCTTTGACCTCTTGTGGCACAGTTCCCATCTCCTGCAGTGTCCTGGCAACAAAGTCCTCCTGAAATTTCTTTGTAGATTGTGAGCTGATCATGCAGGAATTGAAATGGTGATGCCAGGCATATACTTTGCATGTTCTAATGAGTTTTTCTCTATTCCTCAGGCCAGCTGGCTGTGCAAGCTTTAGATAATGTACAGAAGCCAAAGCCAAAAAAGCTCAGATTAATTAAAAAAATAGCTGCAACTCAAACCAGACATATCTTAAGGATTTTTAAGGCTTCAAAAGGCTGTAAAGATAATTTCCATCTAGTGAATATGAATAGCAAAACCGATACCAGGGAACTTATATAAATACTGCATATCTTTCTCCTTTTTTGGTAACATTTCCTTCAAATAAAATTAAAATGCTTTCTCACTTGGCCTAGCAGAGCTCTGGCTAGGTGTGAAGCAGAACTGTGGTTTACTCTCAGTTCCCTCATCCTGAGGCAAGAGTAGTGGGTTGCAGTATGATAATGAGAAGATTGAATGAAAAGATTAGATTTGATTACATTTGGTAGTAATAGATGTGGGAAGGACATAAGAATGAGCTATAGAATTTTTTCCCAAGAGCATTGGCAGATGAAATGGGCTATATCTTACATTTTCAAATGTAAAGCTTTTTTTCTGCTGTTGAGTATAAAGAAATTTCATTAGCTTAACATGGAAAAATTGATGTCAAAGGTAATGCTAGAAAGTCAGCCAATTTTTGACAGGTCTTGGGTACTATCTGACCCACCAAAAGGCTAAAACCATGCAAGTTTATGTGCCACACTGCGGGTGTTCAGAACTGCTATCTGGCTAGCTCTTTCACAGAACTCGCATTTAAGGATACAGCTTAGTACCTTTCTGATCTTGTGGGTCCTGGCCTCAGGCAGAAGCATGGTGTTGGTGTGGAAGAAAGGAGGACTTCATGCGGGTACAACAGGATTTTATTTTACCCAGAGGGTGTCCACGTAGAAGTGAGGCATTTTCCTCTCAGTTTCAGCTTAAGTACAGGGGGTGTGGAAAGGGGTAGGGGGCAATCAAGAACAAATCCCAGAAAGTGGGGCGTGACCCAGAACAATGGGGTAATCAGTAGAACAGTTCTATACATAAAAAAGGGAGGAGAACCGAGACCCTGCCAAATCACCCCACAACCTCACCAGAACTTTCCAGGCTTCTGGGAGGGATTGCAGAGTGAGGGACAGGACTCATAACTCAGGAAAGACCAAAGGGTTTGAAATGGGGGTACAGGGAGGAGCCATTTTAAAGCAAGGAACAAAAGCATGGAGAACTTGGCAAAACCCAAAATGCACCACAACACCACACCATAGTGAGATGTAAGACTGAAGGTTTGATCCTGAGATTATTTTCACATAACTCTAGCTAGACGCAAGTCTAACAGCATCAAGACATGTTAGGTCTTTTTTTTTCATTGCGGCAAGCAGACATATTTTTTTCTGATCTTTGAAGGTATCTAAGAAATAAAAAATATCTTAGACCATCAGTGTATGTCCATAGAAATAAAATTACAATAGTAAAGCTAACATTTTAAATGTCACAAAATTCTCCATCCCAGGCTGTGGACCCCCTGCCACCCACACCCATCACTGAAAGTGAATCTTTTTTGGAGCAAGGAAAGCATGTGGATATGAAATTTTATTCTACTTATGAAAAAACATAAAATCACAAAAAATGTGAGCTTCTCATACTGAAGCAATCAGTGTGATTGCCTTGTTGGATTCCACACCATTTTTTGTTCATTCTAACACTGTCATTTGAGTGTCATTTGGCTTTCCCAGGACAATCAATGATGAGTCTTTGAGTCAGTCTTGCCTCAAGGTACACATACCAGGAACACAAAAAAGTGATAGGTAATTCAGCCTGAATGGAAATTTGATTGCTCAGAAAATGTTAGGGGAAAATGCAGCTGTTCTGAAACAGCTACCTCCAAAAACTATAGAGCACTCTAGCATCACATTTAACTTTTCTTTTAGGATGCCTGTTGCATCAGTATCTTTGTCAGAATGGAAAATTCAGTTTGTGGGTTAAATGCATTTTTTTATAAGTAGTCAATGATATGCAAACATACAATTCTGTGTAGTGTAGGCTGGCTGCTCCCTAGGGGCCGGGTACTGCCTGCAGTAGATGCTTGGGTCAGCAGGGAAGGTGCTTCTGCCAAGAGGGCAGGGCAGGCACAGGGAGGCAACTGGGAGGAGCTCCAAGCCCAGAGAATGGGGCACATTTGTAGTGAGGAGCCAAACACACCTGTCAGGGGTGCAGATCAACGAAGTGCATGGATAGACACATACATGATTACAACACAGCTGAACTGTAGCTCAGACACAGGCTGAGGGTGGTAGGCTTGGCTTAGAAAGAGCGCCTAGAGAAAATAAAGATAAGACCTTGCTGAGGCTCCTAATTTTCATCACAATGCCGAAGTACCTCCTCTGCCCCTTGGAAAGAAGGGTGGATATTTCAGTTATTGTGGCAGGTATTTCCCTGCAGCCTGTGGAGGGTATTTCCTCAAGGAATTGTGAACCAAAGAAAGGCTATAGTGAATCAAATTGTCTTGACAGGAACTGTGGCCAACAGTGGATCTATGTTCAAACAGGTTTTTTTTTCCCAAGGGTTTCAGCTAGTGGTGAGAACCTACACTGAAGCAGATGAAAAATATAAGGAGGAAGGTGTTGCTAGAGGACACAAAATGAAGGACATGCATGCAGTCAGTCATCAAGGCAAAAAAGAGGGGCATTTATTTTTCGACCTTGATTTATATAGATTCTGGAAAATGACTAGGGATTGGAGGATGAGGTTGCCACTTCTCCAACTTTGCTGCTCAAACTAGAAGTCTATCAATTGTTTCTCTTCCAGAGACGAATGATTAACAAAAAGAACAGTTTCTAAAACATCACTTTTGTTTACTTGAAAATCTGTGAGAACTCTACTACAAAAATGCAAACATCAGAAGGCTGAAAAAGATCAAGGCGACAGGAAGGAGCACCAGAGAGAAACTTTTAGGGCCTAACCTTAAACCATATTCTCCATTTATCCTGCCCCTCTCAGGAGAAGGTAGGTGTAAAAGAGTCTAGTGAAGGAGTAAAGCTGAGCACAGGAGGAATTGGGTAGTTAGAGATGCTCTCCTAATTTAGTCTTCACTATCCCAATCTATTTCAATGGAAAAAAATAAATTAACTTCCCCATATTGAGTCTTTTGCCTGTGACACCAATTAGTGAGTGATGTCCCATTCTATATCTTTACCTAAAAACTTTCTCCCTCAGTCATTCTATCGAGAGAGGGGAGTGAGAAAGTGACTTGGTGACCATATGGTAGCCAGTAAAGATCATGGTGCGCTTGAATCATAAATTTATAGAATCAGAATGGTTTGTGTTGGAAGGGACTTTTAAAATCATCTAGTCCAACGACTCTGTCATGGGCAGGAACACCTTCCAGTAGCTCAGGTTGCTCAAAGCACTGTCCAGTGTGACTAGGTATTTTTAAATGATGGGTCATCCACAACTACTCTAGACAGCCTACTCCACTGTCTTACCACTCTTGCTGTAAAAAAAAAAACAATTCTTTATATTCAAACAAAACTTACCCTCTTTTAGTTAAAAAGCACTATTCTGTCTTTTTGTTACAGATTTTTATAAAAAGTCTCTGCATTTTTTAGACACTCTCTTTAAGTACTGAAAGTATGATCGAAAGTCTTTGAGGTCCTTCTTTTGAGGTCCCCAGGATGAACTACCACACCTCTCAGCCTTTCTCCATAAAAAACATGTTGCACCCCTCTGGTCATTTTCATGGTCCATGTCTTTGCTGTGCTGGGGGCTTCAGAGCTGGATGCAGACTTCCGGTGGTCTCTCAAGAGAAGAGTAGAGGAAGAGCACCTCCCTCATGGCATCTCTTTCTCAGGAAGCTGCAGAGAGCAATGAGGTCATTCCTCAGCCTCCTTCTATCCAAGCTAGACAATCTCAAAGTCCTTTGCTGCTCCTCATAGGACATTGCTTCTGCTTGGTCTTGTTGAACTTCATGACATTTGCACAAACCTACTTCTCTAGCTTGTCAAGGTCCCTCTGCATGGCATCTCTTCCCTCAAACATACTAACTGTACCACTCAGTTTGTTGTTGTCTACAGATTTTCAGAGCATGGACTTGGCCCCACTGCTTATGTCACTGATGAAAATAGCCTTGATCTCAGTTTGGAGCCTTGAGAGACACCACTCACTGCTAGAGTTCAATCTGGACATTGAGAAATTAACTTCAGGTCTTCTGAAATGGCAATCCAGGAAATTTTTCATTGATGTGGAATCAGATTTAGACAGATAGAATGCCACGACCATTTTGAAATTCACATTTCTTGACATTTGTTTTGTGCATAAAATGTTCTTGACCTTTTCATCTATGCTTGAAAATCTAGGCCTAAAGATTTTATTATGCTTTCTGTGCACAGCTGGAGTCACTACTGAGATTGAAACACTCATACTTTGAAGGGAAACAAAATAAAATTACAATTCTCTGTTTCTTATTTCTTCAAGTATAGGAATGTGACACATTGGAGTTTACTGTAATACTAACAAAAGATTTGTGATGGGTTGACCTTGTCTAGTCTATCACTAACCTTCTCAGCAGGATAAGGGGAAGAAAATAAGATAAAAAAAAAAAAAAAAGTGAGTTAAGATAATGGCACTTTAATAAAGCAAAAGCAAACACCAAGCGCAGAAGCAAAGGAAAGTAAAACATTTATTCTTTAGATTTATTCTCTTATTCTCTTATCACTTCCCATAAGCAGGTGACGTCCATCTGCTTCCCAGGAAATAGCACTTCAGTACATGTAGCAGTTGTTCTTCAAGATCACAAAATAACTAATGTTGCCCATTCCATACAGCAACACTCACCACCACTCAACATTTTTTTTCTGAGAAACCATATGAGACGGGATATCTTTTTGGTCAGTTTGGGTCAGTTGTCCTGCCTCTGTCTCCTTCCAAGAACTTGCTCACCCCCAGGGTACTGGTGAAGGGGGAAATGTTGGAGACAGGGCTTCATGCTGTGCCAAAACTGCTCAGCAGTAGGCAAAACACTGGTATGTTACCAACACCTTTCTAACTACCAATTCAAAGAGCAGCACTATGAGGGATGCTACAGGAAAATTAACTTCCCATAATTAAATCATCTCAGCCAGACCCAACACAAGGTTTCAGCCAGGCATTGTAGCATCTGCCATTTCCTGATCTTGTGCAAAAAACCAAGATGCAAAATGGAATAATAACATTATCGCATTTTATGTGGTTTTTTTCTCCTCATAAACACCTTTTGAAAATGCCAGTTTTACCTCAAAGTTTTCTATAACCCCCACTTTTTTTCCAAGCACCCCTCAAAACACATATTTTACCTATTTACTTTTTACCTAGCACTCACAACTCATTTACCATCTGAAGACTTAGAGATGACCTGTTTCTTTTCACTTTGATCCGTAGATGACTGTATTTAAACTGTAGCAATATTTGGTATTGTGGTTCAACAATGTAGTTCAAGAGCAAATGTTCCTTTTGAATTAAATCAGATGCATAAGATTTGTTTAAGATACATAAATTTAAAGTAAAATTTAACCCTGTCCATCATTTCTTCTTCAGCAGTAAGTTGATTCATTCATTCACCTCTATTATATATTGGATAAGGACCTGGAATATCTTTGGTTGTTGTAATGCAGTTTGCTTGTGCAGTTGAGGAATTACAATCAGGGAGAGAAAGAAAAAATGATTGACATGAATACATCTCATTATTCTGCTAAGAACTTGTTTTGACATATCAGTCAATGTAAATCATCAGTGTTACAACATCATTGATTACAATTTGCTTCTCTTTGATCACATCAGAAATTCCTTGTCAAGATAACATATAACATGTATTTTCCACAAGATCTTAACTGTTGTAATAGTGTTTCTCACCTCCTCCTGCTGAAAACCATACAGACAACCTACTTGTAATTTGGGTTACTAACTGAAGTGTACTACAAGAAAAAGTAAGTTTAACTATCATCTTGAAAGCTATTTGAGAACCTAATCTGAAATCTGGAAATAAATGAAAACCCAGATGGTTATCTAAATGCTAATAACCTGGAAGACCCAGCAAGTTTGCAGATGACACAAACCTAAATGATGGGGTACCATCCAAAGGGACCTGGACAAGCTCAAGAAGTAGGCACTTCTGAATACTTCAAGTGTTCAAGGCAAGGTTGGATACTGCTTTGAAGATGTCCCTGCTCATTGCGGGATGTTTGGACTAGATGACCTCTAAAGGCTCCTTCCCATCCAAACTATTCTGTTTCTATTATTCTACCAAGATGACAAGCATATGTACAGTGTCCCAAGCTCAAGGTCTTGAGCATGAAATACCTGCTAGGTTAGAGTGGGATAAAATGAATGACATTCCAGAGTTCTGCATGGGGAAGACTGAATCAACATTTAAGAGAAATAATCACATAAAAATTACCTTTCTGCCTTGCTCACAGTTTTCCAGAAAAGTGCTCATTCTGCATCAGCTTGAAATCATGGAATGCATTAACCTTCAGAGATAAAGGAAAAATATATTTTTCATTCCTAATTATTTCTACATTTCTAAGAACCAGAACATTTAAGTAAGCATTAGGAGATCTATAGCAGGAACCAGAGTGTCAGGCAACATCCATGACCTATCATTTGTGTTCTTTGTCTTACCATGAACCAGATACACAGAAGTATGATGCATAATCCCTCGCAGAATATGCATTGATGATTAAGAAGTCTGTATGGGAATAGGATAATTAAATCTGTGGATTTAAGGCACAAGACTAAAATAAGACTTATCATACTCCTGAGGCAATGGATCTTACAATTGAGACACTAGATTTAAAGGGAAATAGTCTATATTTGAAAGGAAGAAGAAATAAAATGCATATTTTTGTGAAAAATAATAGGCATTCACTTTGTTTTGAACAACAGGTCCAGAGCTGTCCTACAGTCTATACATCTCTTCTTCAAAAAAACTTCCAGCAGTTCAGAAAGAGAGCAGAAAGACACCATACTTCTTTTTTCTTATGGGCTAACATTACACACTAAACAGGATTTACTTGGGATGTCCCTCATCCTATGTGTTGTAGTTTTCATTAAGAACTCTGCACACCCATGACTTAAAGTTGAAGGACGTATAATGGAGAATACATTTAAAAGGTCTTGAACTGGTTTTGTCAATATGATCTGTTTAGAGAGAAATAAGAAAATGATAGCTTATTACTATGCTCCCAACTGCTGAGTTGAAGGAAGAATTCTAAAAATATTAAAGTTAAGCTATATTTTTCCATCAAACCCATTCTTTGGAATCTGAAGATGGGGAATTCAGTGAATTTTGTATTGTTTTATAGCTCAGGCCATTATATTTTGAGGTTCTAAATAAAGTGAGATTCATGGGAATATATATTAGAAGTGAAAAATTATTCTTCTACCTCAAATAAAATTCGAATCAATAAAATAATTGTGTTTAGTTTCCTTATGATAAATGATATAGTATCACCCTCACCCAAATGGTAACTCACATCAACTCAAGGCTAACCAGAGCTGGTGGCAAGGCAGAGTGTTCTTCCAAACTTTGCTAAGTTTTGAAATAAAAATCATACATTTAAAAAATCCTAGGTTTTTTTATGAGATAAGCACAAGGGTGTATAGTGGTTTCACGTTCTCCAATTTCTGTTTCCCAAAATTAGTGTAGTGGTTTAAGTACCTACTAGAATAATTTACTCTTTTTCTGCTGTGGGATAGGATTAGGAGAAGAACAAAGCAGGCTTAAACTTAAAAGGTGTAAAGACAGGTTTATTTAAAAACCTGTAAAAGAGAAGAAACTAATAAGAATCAGAATAAAACTTTCAAAACATTTTTCCTCTCCCCCAACAGCTTCTTTTCTTTCTCACAGACAATGTATAAAGACAAAACTCGGAACTCTAGGTCAGTACCACTTATGAAATAGTCTTTCATCAGTCCGTTTAGAGAGAGAAGTCTCTTTTGGTCTGTTATGGCAACGTTCCACAAGACAGAACAGTCCTCTAGTGGCTCCCATGTCATGAATCTGTAGCTGCCTGGAAACTCTGCAAACTGTTCCAAAAGCAAAGGATTTTTTCATCTCGAGGAACAGAGATCTTTTCTCTTTCTAGGTGCAGATCCTCATCTTCATCTCATCTCTCTCTCTCTTCAAGCTTCTCATGAGACCACAGCTAGCTACTTCAGTCTTTACTTAGTCCATCACAAATATCTTTGCTTATCTCTACAATTTAAATACTCTCTTCATCTCCCCAAGGCATATTTTTCCAGTTTAAAAGGCTATTCTAACATATTACAGTCTGTTTACCACAGCTCACAAAAGACTTCCAACCCCAAAACCAAGGCATCTTCCCCATCTCCTCATCTAAGATGTCACTCTTTCACCGATCCTGATATCTTCATGTTGTCTCTTTCCATGTCCCTCTCTGGCTTTCTTAAAACTTGGAGAAAGGCTAATGCTCTGTGCAGTGAAAGAGTTGAGTTCTTGCCCAGGTCTTTCTCCCTTAGGCTACAGCTCACGATGTTAGATTTCAAAGCCATGCTGATGGAGGCAGGGCTCAGGAACGGGAGCCAGAATCTCAGTAGCTAGATAGGCTGATGGACGCCTCCCTCCAGCCCTCGGTCTCATCGGGGTGGGCGGGGCCCAGCCCAGGCTCAGAGCTGCTGCCCGAGGCCTGGGGGACATCTCCTTCGGCCTGGCCAGCAGCAGGGCAGGCCTTAAAGTTGGCTGGATGTTAGAAGCTATGGTCCTCCTTCCCCCCACCGGTAACTCCTGGGGCCCGGCAGCCAGACCAGGCCCAGCCCAGCCAGCATGGCAGAGTGGCGGGGGCCTGGCCTAGCCCTGCCTGCTGCACGGAGCAAGCCAGGCTAGTCTTTGCCTGCTGGCAGGCTGGATGGCAAAGAGGGAAATTCCTGAGATTCTCTGATTTTTAACCTGTGTAGTCCAGGGGCATTTCTAACTCTCTAATTGGTCAATCAAGCTGTCAACATTTTTCTATAACTTCCTTAGAAAAAAAAAATCACTTCCATGCTAAACCAGCACGAGGTGGGTCTAGGGTGGGTTTGTTTTTTTTTTTATTCTGGGATTTCTTACATAAACAAAAAAGTAACACATTCAAAACTATCAAAAATACAAATATTATGTGATTCATTTTAAATCTGAGGCGTCATCCTAGGAGATTTTGTGTAACACACTTGATCTCTTATCTAATTTGTGTTATTTTCTTTTGAGCATATTCTGGTATAAGAACAGTTTTGTAGTCTTGCTCTTATTCAGTCTTACAACAGTTGAATTTTCCACTGCAGCACTCTATGTTTTAAGTTATGTTACACCCAGATCGGGAAAAAGGAAACACATCCTCTACACAGAGCCAGAAATTAAACCAATTAACAATTTACCAATCCATATAACCTAATTACTGAAAGAATGCCTCATTAATAGATCAATTCTTATTTTAATACATAACTCTAAATTATTTTTGGATTTTATGCTCAACCTTTCACTAGTCTTTTAATAAGCTGAAGGAAGAAGGTATATTTTCAAGAAGTCAGCAGCATCCTGAGGGCCTGTCTAGAATGATACACATGATGTTGGGGTTGCTTTCTCCTCAATCCCAGGTTTGTTTGGGGTTATCTGAATGTTTTCTAAGACAACCTGTTTCCCTTCACTTGCTTTCCTGTAAATTCTTCAAAGATGTACAGTATACTTTTCCATCCCACCACTCCCCCAACCAACCATGCTAGAGGAAGAATAAATCCAGTGAACTGGAATGTTTTGAAGGGGAGTTAGGACATGAAGAGACCATTCAGACAGAAAAAGTGAGACAAGTTGCAATGTTCCTCAATCTGGTTTATGACTCCTTAGATATTAGGATTTCAAGAATCTTTAAATACCTAGTCATGAAAATAAAGTGGATTTATTTCTTTCAACTAACAACATTACCAGTTCTTTAAAAGAAAAGTAATAATCCTTAATGCAATAGCATTAGTATAAAATTGGAAGCAAGTCTTTCATTTTAGTTCTGAAAAAGACATTTAAGTCTGTAGAAGATAATGTTACCTGATGGTTTATTGATTTAATTAAATGGTGCAGTTTTAATGGATGAACGGAAAACTTCTTGGCATTTCTTTGAATGTTTGAATGTTATTTTTCTGAATTATTAAGAAGCAATTTGTGAGTAACTATTAGCATTTTATTAAATGAATGTCTTGCAAAGTTCCTATTTTCACTTCTATCACCTTTTTTTTTTTTTTTTTTTTTTTTTTTTTTTTTTTCCCTCTTTTTTTTTTTTTTTTTTTTTTTTTTTTTTTTTTTTTTATTTTTTTTTTTTTTTTTTTTTTTTTTTTCTCTTTTTTTTCCCCGGGGCCGGCGCCGGCG
>VXBN01003829.1:348973-367754 GCA_013397395.1 Sinosuthora webbiana | reverse complement strand
AACTTATGAGTAAAAACATGCTATAAAAATGGAAGGTGGAAAGGTTGGAAACAAAAAACCCACTGGGTCACCTAAATAATCTCCTAACATTAAAGATTCATTCTAAGAAATGTCTTCGGGCAACAAGAAAAAGTTAAGGACTTTGGGATGCCATTCCATTGATCAAGTCTTCCTAACATGCTGAGTCTTGTACATGGCAATCTCCGTAAGTCAAAATGCACAGGTGAGCAGTGCACAGCTGTTACCTTTTGGTCACTGTTTACATAAAAGAAAGGTTTGCTTCTTCCATATCTTCTTTTTTAATCCCTGAAGTAGCTATCTTTCCTCAAAAAAAGTTACTTGAATATTTGTCTATACAGGGATGACAGGTTTCTATTCCTGTTTTGTATATATACACACACCAAAAAGACCCATGCAAAGAGGAAATTATGGACTGCTAATAACTTAAAAATTACTCTAGTATGTAAAAATATAATGCCATTAATTCCTCTTTTGAGAATCTTATGAAACCTCACAGGCTAGTTTCTTGCCAAGTACCTTTAGAATGATGCATTGCTGTGCTGTGCCTAAAACAACCGCAAATCTTGACAATCCAGGGAACCAGGACAAGGGACATAGAGCATATCATTGTGAAGTAGAAACACTGGGGAGAAAAATGAGGGTAATGTGCCTTGCATGGAGCTGAAACTCCTTTTTATTTAAAACATGCTGTTCTATGTACCTGTGAAGTAGTTTTAATCCTTTTCTGCCCTGAAATATTTGTGTCCCGGTTAAGCATAATGTTGTTTTCCACTCAAACTGAGACAGAAGAAGAGCCCATTTCGTTTCTCCAGCGTTCTTGTAAGCCCTGTTTAGGTACTAGAGAGGTGCAAGAAGGCCATCTTTAAGCTTTCTCAAGGAAAACCAGCTCTAGTTATCTTAGCCTGCCTTACCGGGAGAGGTATTCCAGTCCTCTGAACATCTTTGTGGCCCTAATCAGTCCAATAGGTCCATGTCCTCCTTTTTGCAGGGTTCCCAGAGGGGGATGCAGTATTTCAGGTGGGGTCTCCTTACAGTGGAGCAGATTTATAGTCTCATTCTGTATATTGATGCAGAAGTGTTATTAGGTGGGTTTGTTTCTTTTAGATTTGCCAATATGTGCTACAGAAGTGAGGTTATTTGGTAAAAAGGGACCTACTAAGACCTATCTAAAATATGTACTGATATTAGCAACATGAGGGTTTTTTGAAGCTGTAGTTATTTGGGAATTTATCTCAGTTAACAAAATTCCTATAATTAATATTATAAATATTTAGATTATTTTTATTCATATTTTATCCAAATTATTTCTTATCAAAACAAGATAAATCAGGCCAATGAAATCTGGTGATACATTTAAAATTTGTCTTGAGATATTATTCAGTGAATCAAAAGCTGATGATTAGAACTAAGCCCTCAAAATTAAAAATTATCTATTTGATTAGACTTTATACAGTGGGACCAACTCTCCATTCTATCAGAGTTGCTTCTGGCAACTGTAACACACCTGACATTTAAGGACTTAAAATGATATCTGACTGCTTTATCACAAAATAAGAAAAGAAATCCAATTATCTTTAAAATGTGTTTAGTCCTCTCTACAGAATTATCTTTCACATTATTGTGGTATTCCTTTCCATTTGAAATCCCTCTTTTTAGGCAGTAGATGTATTTCTCTTCTTTCTGGTCGTTTTCTCTGTTGAAGCTTTAACAGTTTAGAGAAATTTCTTTCTGTGAGATCTATAAGAAACATAGATAATGAAGCTTAAGCTCCAAAAAATTATAAAGATGGAAAAGACACCAAGGTCTTTAACTCATTTCTCTATCAGTTCACTACTAGGTTGTTCTTTTGCTTTGCAGAGCCTCAAAGAGTGCTCTTTCAAACCTAAATTCGACAGTCTTCCACCTGGCTTCTTTCTGGTTTTGTGAACAAAAGCTATGGGATAATTTCTGTACTCCCTTCAAAAGCTCAATTGCTTGCTAAATTACTTTCTAGGCATCAAGTCAAAATTCTTTTAGATTTGAGTTATGTGTAGGAAAGAAGCTTTCCTGAAAGTCATGCTAGAAAGTGATGCTAGAAACTTAATGCAAACAAAGCAAATACCTGAGAATTATGTATCCCTGAGGATTTAGTAGGCTCATTTTGCTCATTTCTCCCAGTCAGGAGCAAATCTTTCTACTTCTACAATAATAAATCACCACATTTGTGGGTGCTCACTACCTCAGCAATGGAAATTAGTCCTTATTGCTATCCTAACAAAAATATTTCCTGTTTATGAGTTTGTACATGATGACTCATATTTACCAAAAGGACTATTCCAGATGTGAACCTCATTTACATAATGAATTAATATCTTATTTGTGAATCTTGACCAAAGAATTACTAGCCTTTTTCTTCTCATGCTTGCATAATGTAACAGTTTCTACCTAGCATTATTTTAAAAAGGATATATAGCTTATTCTGTGCATGAAAATTGCAGGAAAAGTTTGTAGAACATAACTAGAAACTTAACTATATATTGGATTCTTTTCAATCCAGATTCTTATTTTTTTTTTACTCTAGGGATAGATTTAAAGATGCTGGAAAGAATGAGATGAGAAATCTGAAGATAGTTTTCAAATCAAACAAGAGTACCAGCCAAAGATAACTGTCTAGGAAGTCTTTTGACTGAGGTACATTTAAATCAAAATCCCATGTCGACTGATTTGTGGACAAATCTGAGTGCGCCGTATTGAAGTGTGGAAAACTCCTCCGTTTGTAAACTTACAGGGTATATCAATGGTAAGTCCTGATCAGCCAGTGCAAAGTGAGCACAAGAACACAAATATTTGAAAATACCTCAGCATAATTATGCAGAAACAATGGGAACTAAGCCACAAGGAAACAATGTTAACCAAACCAATCTTACTAAATGTTATTACTTTATCTTGATTTTGACTCTGTTAAGGCTGAATCAATTCCTTCCTAATCATCTGGGCCTTTCCAGCAAAGAAGACAGAAGGTTTAAAAGGTAATGAATTCTTACCATTTGATATATCTATTTTATTATTATATTAGCTGTCCTCTAGAGATGCCATTTTCTTTCTGTTAACTACTGAGACAGAATAAAATACTCGATTAGACTCCGTAAGGCACTTCAGAGGACCAAATTTATGGGAAATTAATTCAGCCTCTTGAGCATAAAATAAATACCAATAAACACCTAGAACAAAGGCTATAATGAAAATGAGTTGGACAACATAAGGGGTCTATTGAAGAACAATTATTTAGAAAGGTGAGTGGAAAAAAGAAAAAAAAAATCACCCCAACCAAAAAGAAACAACCAAACCACAACTTCCTGCACTGTCTCATCACCACCAGTAAATCTTAAAATATTTGATGACATTTATAGAATTGTGCTCCTTGGTTGTACTGATTAAAAAAATTGAGGCATCCAAGCTTCAAATCACATAAGCATAGAATAGAAATGATTTGTGAATGTCTGATTTCTGCTTAAATTAGAGTATGCTCAGAGATCATACTACTCTCTTCATGCTGCTCTGATTTTTTTTGAGATCTTGAAAACATTAAAGGACAGACATTTCTGGGCAACCTGTGGCATCCGCCTGGCTCTCTAAAGAGTAACTGGGATAAAAAAATAAAGATGCCAGTTCTGAGTTGTGGTAGTAGTGGCAGTTGTGGCAATGCTAAAGTACTGCAAATAGTACGCTTTTAGTTAATTCATGTTATATTCAAAAGTGAAGGCTTTTTCTGACTTGAGTAAATTAAGAAACAATTTATTTCCTAAGATTTGCAGTAAATCAGTTTAATTATAAATAAAGGTCTGCTCTTTTTCAAGGGGAAAGTAGAAAGAAAAAAAAAAAGTAATTTGAAGAAAATATAATTTTAGAACAGAAAAAAACAAGATGTAGATATAGACAGATAAAAAACTGCTTCTGGCACATGTAAGGTAGTGACTGGTTTTATACCAAGGAAGATAAATGCCGTTAAGCAAAAATGTGATTCAGTGAGAGAATATAGGAAAAACAACCTGAAAAAGCTTTTTTTTCTCCTATTCAGGAAGTGTTTATGTTTTTCCCTATATATTGCTTATTCAGTTTTCAACTTATTAAAAGAGACTTAATAGGGGAGGCACATTACGTATATATATAAACTGGTGATAGCCTAAAATAGATTAATTATGAGGAAATATGAGTGAAGAATCATTTTGCATACTTAAATAGTAGTTGTATAATGAAACCAGTATATAAAATATAGCAGCTAAAAATCCACCTGAATATCAACAATCACATATTTTAATGCATATGGTATTTCTTTGAGAAATTATTATCTTGATTAATGTGATATTTCAAATTTTTTTTAAAAATTAAAACACATCACAGCCAAAGTCTAAGAAAGGCACTATTATCATAAACTAAGTGTATTTCACTGTTAAAAATTTAAACCATTTTTCTTTCACTACATTGTAAAAATTTCCTTTGAATAGACTTCCTTCTCTTTCAAGTTCATGTACGGAATTTGTATTTGTAGCATTGTTTCTGCTGCTTACAAATAAGCAACTCTCTTTCTCTGAACACACACATTATGGCTTTTGTCTAGCGTTTAAATAATTCCCTCAATTCTCAATTTGTAATGACAACTATGAGGACAAAAAAATGAATAAAAAACTCACCATAAATCTTCCAGAGCTCAACTTTCCTATGAATTAGATAAAACTAATGGTGACATAACTAATGCTTGGTGTAGAATAAAGTTTGCTGTTTTAAAGTCATTATAATTCTTACAACTTTAATTGAAAACTGGACATATGTGGAAATAAAGTGGAAAATCTTTGCAGAATGATTAATGAAAAGAGTATATTTGTTAGACATATACTATGTGGAATATGTAACTGCTTCACACTCTTCTCCCTCACCGTATGTCATTGCCAGTTAAGGAGATAAGCAGAGGAATAGTCAGTATTAATGGCATTCAATCATATATATCATGCTGTAATTTTATTTCAAGCCTTTAATAAAGTGTAGAAGTTCCAAAAAGTGCTGTTTGATCAGGACCAATTTGAAATCATGCCATTTTAACATGATTCATCTGCAATGAGTTCTTGTCATAGTACTAATGATTATAGGAATAATTAAGAGTTTTGAGTTTCATAATAATGCCAAGAGTAATGTTGCCTGATACTAGGCAGCAGTAGAATGATAGCTCTATTTAGCTTCCATGACCAAGGCTGGGAATAAAAGCACCTCAAGTTATGAATAAAAATCACTATATACAATATTTTTAATTGTATGTGTTGATTCTGAAAACCAGATTTTGCATGGGGATACATCAGCTATCTGGTTTCAACAACACTAATAATAATAGCAAAACTGTAACATCAGTCATAGCTGAAGAGTTTGAGCTGTAAGGATAACCAAATATGTGAGAAAATGGATCAACATTGTTGAAATCACTGAGATCTATAAGAGACTGGTGCCCATATAAATAGTTTCACTCCTGTTTGCTCAATATTTGCTCTCTACAAGGACAAAAAAGAAATCATTCACTTTCAATAATTGGTCAAATACATAAACTCAATGTCCTTCCTTTGATCCTCAAGCTTTTTCACTTTCTTTTGTGACTTCTGGGGCAAGGTGTGAAGTGAGGGAATGATTTGTTGGGCACCTGACGACCAGGCAAGATCAACACACAATAGTATCTCCTTTAACCTACCTATGAATTTGTGAACCTGAGGAATCAGTCCTTTATTTTGGGTTACATGTTCCGAAGACTTCTTTGACTGGGAGTATAAGCACTGGCAACTCATGCTCTGTTTGTGTTTCTAATTGAATTCTGTGATGGTAATCAGTTAATCTTGGTTTGAAAAGACCTAATACACAATATCTTTCAGGAGATTTAAAAATGTAAGTACTTAATTTACAGGTCTGAAATTACTTCAGGGTAGATATAGATACTCAAGTAAGTATCTCTTCCAAGGTAATTGTTCTAATAAGAGTTGTAGTGATATAATTTTAGGTAATGAAGGAAAAACAAAGTCTTAACCATCTAAGAAGTTTAAAAAAGGGGTTTTTTTTAAATTATTTTATTGGACTATGTCTATATTCACCTATGCCAGACTGAACTTGTTGAAATATTTGATTTAAACTGATGTATTGGATCTGGCTGTGATGGAGTTCCTTTCGCCACAGCACCTCTCACAGTGCTGTGCTTTGCACTGGTAGCTGGAAGGGCATTGATAAACACACCAGTGCTTTGGCTACAGCTGAGCAGCTCTGGCACAGCATCAGGGCGGTCTCTTCAACATTGCCCCTTCAGCAGTAGGTTGAAGATGGGCTAAACCTTGGGAGGGGACAGAGCTGGGACAGCTGATCCAAATTAACCAAAGGGAAATTCCACAGCATAAGGACTCTGCTCAGAAGAAAAAGTTAAGAGAAAGGGATAGGGAAACGTCATTGTGGGTTTGTCTTCCAGAGCAACCACTGTGTCTTCTAAAGCCCTGCTTCCAGGAAGTGGCCAAACATCACCTGCTACTGAGAATACGGTATACAATCTTCTGTTTTTCTTTGCTTCTATGTGCAGCCTTTTCTTTTGCTTTTTTAAACTGCCATTATCTTGACCCACAAGGTTTTTGCCATCTTCTTTTCTTCTCTCCCATCTTACTGTGGAAGGGAATGAGAAAGAGGCTTGGTGGTCACCAAGCATTCAACCAAAGTCAACCCACCACATCTGGCTTTTACATACTAGTCATTTCAACTTTGTTTTTATTTTGGGGTTTGTTGTAGGCATGTTTTTGGTTTTTTTTTTTTCATTTATATAGTTAAATTTTTGAAAAGTCTTTAATACTAGATAAAGCTGTGACTGGAACCACTGTGAGTGGATACTAGAAGACCTTGGCATCATCACCCTGATAATTTTCAAAAACTATATCATTAGTACTTACTATGCTTTTTTCATGAATATTCTGGTTCAATACTGAAAATGACATGGATCCTTCAGAATCATATACCTGATATATCTGACAATGCTTATTTGTAAACTAGGGCTATAATATCTTTGTTATTTGATTAGTCACTTGCTCCTATAGTGTTACTACATTTTCTGGCTATGATAGATTAGTATGGAATGACTCTTTTGGAAACAGTTTGAAAAAGAAGATAGCATTTATTTAACTTTATTTTGGTTAATAATTTGACCAACTGAGCCAGTGAAAATGGTAATTGGGAAAAGGAGAACATCTATATGAAAGGTTTTTGTGGCTGTCACAGTATTATCTGAGACTGAGATAGATAGAAAGCATGGAATTAATTTCTTTGTGAATTTGTGTTAAGTATCTGTGTTACCTCCCCAGGAAACTTATCCAGATATTACTGTAAAACAAAATCCACCAACTTTCCTCTTCCCAGCAAAAAATATGCATGCAGTAAGCTTTAATTAAGTTGCTAAGATTTTATGAAACCATTTTTTCTTTTTTTTTTAATTCTCCTTATACACTCCACAAACCCCAGCGGAAAACAAGTGTTTATAAAGATGAATCCCATGTGGAGTGCGTCAGCTGTTGCACTCATAGGCTTCCCTTCCTTTAATGAGATCATAGACTCTTTTCTGCTGCAGAAAGCCTTGCTTACATAAACTGTAATCTATTTTCTGAATGGAAATTCTGTAAAGGTTGTCGATTCATCAGATAGACATTAAACATTTCTTACAGGGGCTTAATGGGGAATTAGGTATGATCCTTACATCAGATTTCAAATTTATTTTTCTTGCTAACACAAAAGATTATCGTCCATTAAAAGAAAAATTCTTTTGCTCTATTGATTTAGGGACTCATCTCAGAAGGTTTGAAATGCCCATTGTACAATTCAAAATATCATAATTTTAAGAATTTTCATAACCCAACTATTTTCTGGATTGCAGTTAGAAGTATACAGAAAGCAGTATTTATCTCTAGAATACTACCAGTGACTACTTGTCGCGGTCTGGTCTGGTGGTGAAGATGTCGTGACCTTCTTCACTAGAAGCGTCTTTAAAAAGACACCTAGATTGATGGAGGCACAGGCACTCTTAGGCGTAGAGTGATTAGGTCTTTGTGCACCCTTAGGTGCAGAGTGATCAGCTCTTTGTGCACTCTCAAATGCAGAGTGATTTGCTCTTTGTGAGGCTGGCTGAGCAGCAGAGCTGCGTTTGCCACCCCAGGTGAGGCAGGAGTAAAAGCAGTGAGATGGGGTTTTTCCAGTCTCCAGGAGAACTTCTTTATTCCACGAGGTCTGGAGAGAAAAGGAGCTCCATTGTCCCAGGGGAGAAGGATTATATAGGGTAGCCAGGGGCAGGGTTTTACAACTTGGCCAATGGCAAAAGGAATTGGGAAAGGGACCAATCAGGGGAAGGATACAAAAAGAACCAATTAGGAGGGGTAAAAACCAGGAACTAAGGGAATAACCAATGGGGTATGAAACATAAACATAGAACTGCAAAAGTTCATGGGTTGAAGTATTTTTTCTCACCTTGAGCCACAAGGAAAACTCTCAAAGGGACTTCCCAAAGGAGAGTCCTTGCAATCTGAGACAGCCTAGGGGCTTGCACATGGGTTTAAGCACTTTTGGTCACCCTGAGCTGCAAGGAAGTCTCTCCTTCCTAAAGGGGAGGCACTACAAATTGAGGCAGCCTAGGGGCTGTGAATTCTCCAAGGGAGTGAATCATTCTCTGTGGGTGGTCCAGGGGCTGCCACAACTACTCACTAACTAATCCTGTTTCACAGCTTAAACTTAACGCCATTTTATGTTTCTCCTTGATAATTATATATATGAATTAAAAACCCAACCAAAAACAAAACAAAAAAAAAAAAAAAAAAACAAAAAAAAAAACAAAAAAAAAAACAAAAAAAAAAACAAAAAAAAAAACAAAAAAAAAAACAAAAAAAAAAACAAAAAAAAAAACAAAAAAAAAAACAAAAAAAAAAACAAAAAAAAAAACCACACCATTCCAGTAGTAAGGACTAAGAATGTTGTTTGTCTTTGAATAAAGGCTAAATGTTTTTCCAGACCACTTTATATGTCATAAGACGAATTAAGTAATTTTTCAAAATGGATGGATATCCTATTAAAAGGCATGATAAGCAAAGACTTGGTATATCTCTGATGAAGTCTTTCCATGATAGATGTCTTAGAAAGCCCTCGGACAAGAGATGAAGTTCAGTTCATCTAACTCTGACTACAATATCTATGGCTACATCTGACACAGTCATCTGCAATGCTATTTTGTTCTGTGGAGAGCAATGTGTTTCTACTGCACAATTCATTCTTCCTTGCAGGAATAGAAAACAAGTGAACCATTCATCTCAAAATTCCTGTTTGTCTCCATCTCCTGTGAATAGACACTACAGCACACATGCTTCTACTATAGGTGCTGAAAGCTCAGTGGATGATTTTTGCATGCAATTGCTTTATATTTTATAGGATTTCAGTTGTTTTCCATTGTATAGGATTTCACAGTTCATAGATTTTAACATGGAAAATTCAAAATAATGTTCATGGTGAAAAGATTTTGAGTGTTTCAACAAGAATGATTAAAAATTATATTTCAGTGCTCAATAAAAATATATAAAAGATATTTCTTTGAAAAGTAGAGAGCAATGCTTAGCTATATGAAAATTAAAAAACAAAACAGACAGCAGAACTGAATAAATCACTACATAAAATCATGACACCATGGTCACTTTTCCCAGTTCTGATATGTAGTATGTACAGATCATATTAGAATTAAAAAAAAAAAAAAAAAAAAAAATCCTTCAACAACAGACTGTGATTTCAGGAATGATCATGAATATTGAAAGCTCTTGAGAAAAAGACTGAATATATAACTTTGCCTCTCACTGTGAGAAAAAGTGATTGCTGAAAGTGAAGGATAGTGAATTAGACTAATATCAGTGACGGCATAAGGATGGCAAATTTGGAATACTCATTGACCTTGTGTTTGCTTTCTTTTTGCTATTTATTTTATTTTTATGGCAGAACTACTGTCCACTATGAAATTTCCAGGCAGAAATTTCTAGAAGACTTCTATTGGTGTTAGCTTGCTTTCCCACCCACATCCACACCCACTTTGCAGTCATAAATCTCTTTCCCTCAGGATGTCATATAGACTAACACTAAGAAAGAAAAACTAAAACATGATGGATGCATCAGTTCTTTGAGTGATCTGGATGCAAACTTCTCTGCAATTGCTAGAAGAGATTTCCATGAAACTAAGATATACTAGGCAAGAACTGCTGTGTAAATAGTCTTACAATTTTCTTAGTGCTTCCACTACTGGTAACAGTGATAAACAGAAGACTAAAATATAAGGACAATTTTTTCTGATTTAGTATTGTACTCATTATGTTTTGAAAAACAAACAAAAAATTGCAAGTGGTCTTTTATTGCAAAGTGTAGAAGTGCAAGTCAGTGAAGGACCAATTTTTCTGTTTCAAGACTCTCCATCCAGATCTTAGAGGTACTTGTGGTTATTATTTCCTGAAAAAAAAAATCCAAATGTTCTATGGAATCTATTATTCAGCATCTAGTAAACTCACTATCTACCATTTTGCAAAATATAATTTCTGTGTTTTATGTGTGAAAACTCCTCTTTGTTATGTAAGGAGAAGATTCAATAAGGACGAAAGTCGTTTGTCCAAGAGTTACAGTTGTGATGTAGCTGGATATAGGGATGTACATATTTGTATATCCAGGGCATTTAGTCACCCAGTCCCTGGTGATCCAAAAACTCCCCAGCTAGTTTCTGCCTAGATGAGAAAATGGACAGATTTAAGAATTATTTATTGACTGAAATCCCAGCAGGCTTCACAATAAACTGTTTGACTAGTGTCTGCATGAGCTCTCCAGGTACATCTTTGGACAATCCCCATGTTCCTTCCTTCCTGCTGTGCATGGATCAACAGGTAATTATTACTGCTTAACTCTGTTCTTTTATATCTCCGAAAATCTGCAGAAAACCTGGTCGTCCAGGACACTTCCACAGTGGTTTCTGCTGTACAGTTGGCCAAATTATACAAATGTAATTTTAAATATTCAGTAGAAGGTGCTCCTGAAAGTACAGCATTGTCATGTGTGTCAGCTTTTTTAATGCAGTTCAGATAGAATATTTTTTGTACATATCTTAAGACAACAATAAGTCATGCATGCAATCATAAATGGACAGGCTTTGTGGGTTTTTTTTCCAACATCTACTCAGCTTCTGACTGCATGAAACATATGATGCTGATTTACATTTAAAATATTGTTCTTAGGAATTTTTTTCTTCTGTATGTTATTGTTGGCTGGGAAAGCCAAAGCAGCATGAACTTGCCTCCCTCCTAGTAAATCTCTGGTGCTCATTTGAATTTTGTTTTTTGTGTTCCTTGTGATCCCATTATCCAGTTCTATCCTTGCAGTGAAGATTCTTTGCTTCTCCTTCTGTTTCATGATCTTTGCTTCCCTCCATTCTTCTAATCACTGATTTTGACTGAAGATTTTATAAGTTTTCTGGGAAAGAAGGAATTGCAGTTGTTGTCTTCAGGACAAATATTAACCTTTTCCTGGCTTTAACTTATTTTGGGTTCATTTTCAATTGTACAGCATAAACACAATCATTTGTTAGGACTGCTACTTAATAGAGAAGACTGCACTTAATTGAGGCCTTTTTTCTCAGATCGTTAATCATGCAGCAAGGTTTTAAAAAAATCTAGCAACAACAGAATCTAGGATGAGCATTTTCAGTCTGAAGTGGACACATTTTCCCTGCCCGGATTTTCAGTTTAGTTTAGGAAGAAAAAATCTGCTGTTTACTTCAACATCAGAATGGTGTGATCTGTTTCCTTTGTGTTAAAATCTCTCTCCCTGAAAATGTCTTATTCTTGTCAAAGAATGCTGGAACTTCAGTTTTCACCCAAATAACCCTTTCCTTACACCTTCAGGGCCAAAGACATTTAAATAGAGGAGATATTGAGGGTTTCATGCTTAATCAGAACACTTTCTTCTCACTGAGATTATCAATTTCAATCTCCAGAGAGTAAGATAATTGATCACCTGCTTAACAGATGAAGGAAATAAAAAGAAATATAAAGTCAGTTGAGTATTTCTGAAAAGATACCTTTCCACTCATTCTCTTTCTCTGAGAAGTGAAAAAAGGAAAGACTGATAGGTAGACAACCTAAGCATGCGTCATAAAACCTTACAGAGATTGACCCAAATATCTTTAATGGAAGTAAATTTGCTTGTTCAGATGACAAACAGAGCCTTGATTATTTTATGGCCATAGAGCTTGAAGAAGAAGTATATGAAACATGCTTTCACCATTTGAAAACTGTGTCCTTTTACTGCATTTACTTATGATTATGTTCAGCTCTAAGCTTTATTGCTCTATTGTTGCATGAAGTCATATATAAGAACAAGCATAAAATTATGCTGTAGTTTGCTTTTTAATGGAGTGAACATCCAATAAATGCTTAAGGACACTACAGATGAGTGAAGCTATCAAGGTTATGCTTACCTGCTTGAAGATATAGGTTAGCTGCATTACAGTAACTGTATGTAAGAAGAGAACCTTAGACCCAATTTTATTATTTCTTGGAAGTAAAGAACTTGGTCATGGCAAGCTTGTTATTATTCACACCATTCTTATTTTTTACGTTGTTAAGGAGAAGATAACCACAGTGTATTGAATACTGCTTGAGCATTAGCTAACCAAAGTTCATGACCTACCATGTAATAATTTAAATTGTAAGTGCAATGGATTACTCTCTGTCCTAAATAAAGATTGTGCCCTCCTATTTTGTCTAGACAAAAAAAAAAAAAAAAAAAATCAAAAACAAAAACCAAAAAAAAAAAAAAAAAAAAAACAAACAANAACAAAAAAAACTTAGATAAAATAGTAAGAAAATGAAAAAAAGTTCCAGTAAGCAAAACAAAAATCAAACCAAACAAAATTAATTCCTTTCAATCTTTCTTTCCAGCAGTTTCACAAGAACAGAATAGAATCTCATATAATGTCCTTTTTATTCATCCCTTTATATAAACTCTTATAATCTATAATAAAAACTAAACTAATATCAGTTCACAGTGGAGGAAGCTAACTGAACCATATTAGACCCCTTCTCTATGGAAACTCATTCATTTACATTACTTCAATGTCTCAGCTACCACAGCTTCCCTCAGATTTCTTTTTTCCCCCTAAACCTATAAACCTTACTGCTTACTGTTAGTGTGCTTCCCATCACAAATATTCTTGTGGAACCCCGATTCACTCCTGCGAATTCCCCACTTTCAAACATCAGAGTCCTCAAAGGACAGATGCTGTTCCCCTCTGCACAAATTTATCGTTCTTTTGAAATGAAAAGACATGAAAAACTATGCTGTCTTTTGCTACTCTGATAGGGTTTATCTGCTGAACTGACTACAACAGGTCAGGTGTGTCCTTATTCAGTAAATTATCAGCACAAGGTAATCCCCTGGCAACTACTGACTCAAAATACATATTCTCTGAAATTTGGAGTTTCATGTAGGTAAATCTGTTACATGTGTTAGTCACTGCAGGACCTCTTTTTTCTCCTCAGTCAAATCACATGAGAACAAGAAGATAAGGATGATGTGGGAAGTATCTTCAGGTAAGCATCAAAACCCAGCCTGTCAAGACAGCTGTAACTGTAAATGCAGTCTACCTTAAAGATAATTTAGTAGTTGAATAGCAGCAAGTGCCTATAAAATAACATCTCACAGAGAATGGCACATGAGCTAGAAAAGTATCCAGTCAAACTGTGGGGAAGTTATGAAAAAAAATAGGTAGAGTTCAGAGCCCAAGAGACCTAAATTCATTCTTCCACAAACAGAAGCAGATCGAACAATAACTTCTGCAGTATGACCTCAGCTCCACCCCGGTAGGACTGAAAAGAAAAAACTCATTCAGTGTGCCCAGAAACTGTCAGCAAATGTTCCTGGAGCCATGTCATTGCCAAGGGTTGGAGAGTACTCATTCATTTTGTGTTGCTTATCCAAAACGCAACAGGCAGCACCAGCACTTGACCTACAGGATGAACTTGATTCAGGACTGCAGTGATAACCCAGGTAACAAAAGTTGCTGATGTTTATAGCTGACTCTGAGGTCCCTAAAGCTATTCAGGGTAAGGTTGGATGGGGCTCTGAGCATCCTGATCTAGTAGAAAATATCCCTGCTCATGGCAGTGAGGGTTTTACTAGGTATCTGAATATGAGAAAAATTTATTCTGGTGATTACTTGAAGGAATGTGTGTAAGATAAGTATTATTTAAAAACAAAACCAAAAACAACAACATAAACAAATAAACTCTCAATAGCTAAGTTCTTAAAATGTACTTATTTTTACATTGAAATTAACATGTAAATTAAAACCACTTCTCCCCTGCCAAAAAACAAACAACAACAACAAACCAAACAAAAACAAACAAAATCCCAAAACAAACAAACAAACAAAACCAAAAAACAAAACATCAAACCCTAAAGCATGACATAATGTTCATTCTTAATTAATTTGACACAGGTTAGTTAATTAACTTGACACAAGTTAGTTACATTATTTATGAGACTGTTAGACTGTTATACAATGCAACTGTCAAGGATCAATCTGACCCTGAAAATACAATGAATTCTCAATAGTTTCAAACCTTCCTCACAAAGCTGTGCTTTTCTATGTGTAATGATAACTCAGCTTTTCTTGTGCTAATTAGAGGGTTGGTGGGTTAACAAGACTGTGTTTTTCCTAGAGTGCACCTACATGCTCAGAAGACTTAGAAAACATTTTAATTTAAATCCAGGATTTTTTTTTTCCCTCAGATTTCTTCTAACAGCTCCAATTATTTTTAGGTATTATACTGAAGACTGTAATTTCTGAGGACATTTCAGCCTTTTAGTAACATATATACGACTGTGATCTACACATTGACTCTGGTTGCAGATACGCACTATGAAGCATGAAGCATTGCTGAAAAAAAATAAAAATGACTGTACCATCTCGTTGATTCTTTAACCTTTAGAGATGATGAGTGTTTCTTATGACTACATGTTACAAAAGAAAATAAAACAAAAAAAATCTAGCTTCTGAAAAAATCCTGTAAAATAGGAAAATTAATTTAAAAATATATATAATTTGTATATTTTGAGAACACCATATAGAATTTTCTAGAGGGGATAAAATTTTAGTGAGAGACTTATAAAACCTAGAAAAAGAGTTTTCAGAATACATACTACATGATAATAATAATTGCTTTGCGAAGTCATCTTTTCACAGAGCTGATTTCAGTGTTCCCTTAAAACATGACCAGTAGGTATTTCTACAACTTCAAAATATGTATCAAAGGGCACTGGAAAAAGTATAATTTCACCTTCATTTGGGACTTAATGAAATATGATGTAGGTGGTGGATGAGAATGAAAAAAAATCTACTGGAATGTCTTCAGTTTCATCAAGAGATTTTAAAGCTCTATTGGAATAGTTACTAGCTATTAGATCTTCTTACTAGATATTATAGGTGAAGATTCAGAAATACTTTTGATACTAATCAATTCTGTGCTGTTGACCACAGCAGGTGTTCTGCAACTATTTTTAGCTACCTGTAAGGGCATAGTTTATACACATCATAGTACTTTCTTCACAATCTTCATGTGGACAATATTGTATTAATAATGACAGCAATGCCATACAAAGGAATTTTATATTACCAAATTGCTGTGATGTCAGTGATGTTTCAGTGAAGGTTTCTCTTGAGTTTTCTGGAGTTGAAGGACTTCACTGTATGCATTCACTAAAATCATCTATGCCTCAGCAGACTACAACTGACTGAATATATGACAGTGTTCCTTCCTGAGGTTTTGGAGAGGGAATGACACTAGAGACAGGGAAGAAAAGCTTATTTCTACTTCATTCTTGCTTTTGAAGCAAAGACTGTGGTCCTGGTAAGTGAAATGTTATGAACAGAGAAAAATCATACTTGGGGAAAGACTTTGAGACAATTCAGTATGGCATGGCAAAAAATATTTCTGTTGCTATTCTGGTAGTGATGACACTAATTTTTATATTCTTTTTACTCAGCAGTACTGAATCATGGGTCTGATATGGAAGCATATGATTCATCAAGACTTTCTCTTCTACAGGAGGAAAGAGTAATGTCTAAAGGCATCTAGATGTCTAAACGAAGAGGAATTACTGATGTGCCAAAAATGCTCTTCTTTCTTCATTGATGGCAGAAGTACTGTAGATTACTAGTTTAGACAAAAGGTACAAATTTATATAAATTTAGTTATTTTAGATATATTTAACTCTAAAGACATCAATGAAGTGAAAGTAAAGAGACAGCTGTCTACAAAAGAATGTATACATGTAACCTATCTGTGCAAACATTAGAATTTTTTCTCTAGGAATTTTTTTCTGTGCAAAATTAATTTTAGAGTAATAGAATCCTTTAGCTTGAAATACAATAGCCTAAATTGATTCTTTTTCTTGTATTATTTTGTGGAAAATATGTTTGTTTGTTGGTTTGGGGTTTTTTTCATGTTCATAGCTTTTAGTGTTTTTGGCTCATCAGCCAGGGAGGCTTTTTCATGTATTTTGAAAACCTAACAGTAAAAATCTTGCCAAACATTCTCTTAACTATGGTCACTGCTGTTGATGTGCCAAGGCACCCAGCCAGTACAAGTCCCAATTATTTTTCTTCCCCAGGCAATAAACATTTTCACTATACTCCCTACTCTCTTCCAATTCATATAGTGAGCCATGCAAACCAATCCAAAGTGAAGTGAAGGAAATGCTCACCAACTGCAGGCATTTGTCCAGGCAGTTGATGACAGAGGCAGAGCCTGGACATAGCCAAGTAACACTCACAAAATCAAGCCCGCTTTTAACTCACTGCCTTCCTCTCATAACGCATAAAAGCTGAGCCTCTTGGCATTGTGGCTGAAGACTTGGGTACAGGATGGTCAGTGACAGGGAACCAAAAATGAATGACCAGAGGGTCAAGAGGAATGGAAGGAATGGAAGAAATGGAAGGAAGGAAAGGAAGGAAGGAAGNAGGAAAGGAAAGGAAAGGAAAGGAAAGGAAAGGAAAGGAAAGGAAAGGAAAGGAAAGGAAAGGAAAGGAAAGGAAAGGAAAGGAAAGGAAAGGAAAGGAAAGGAAAGGAAAGGAAAGGAAAGGAAGGGAAGGAAGGGAAGGGAAGGGAAGGAAGGGAAGGGAGGAAGATTAAATGCAATGCAGATATGCAGATTTTGGTTAAAAAAAAGCCCTCACTTATCTAATTTCATGTCAGTATTTGCTAACAGATATCTCTGTTTAGATGAATAAACAACTGAATCTTGATCCTTACTAATGATATTAGAGGAATCAAGAACCTCTTCTATGAGAAAATAAGTATTATTAAACCTTTATTTGACTTTTTTCTTTTTTCCCTGCATTCAGTTCTCCTATCCCTTTCTCCTATCCTTGCTCTCCATTGAGGGAAATCTCAAAGAAAGTTAAAGTTATGAGAGCAGACTGTTTGGCAGTTTGGTCTGTTTCTCTGTGGTTTTGATTCTTGTTTTTTTTCCAAAATATTCAAAATTTCTTAAAATTGATTTATATAGACTATATTAAGTTCTTTGACCCTTTTCTTTATAAAAAAAAAGCCTGTTATAGGAAATAAAATGACTGTATTACTTGACTTATTTACTATTCTGCAGGAAAAAAACCCCAAACATTCCCCTCTTTGCAAATGCTTCTGTTACTCATAGTTTAACATATTTTTGGTAAAAAAAAAAAAAAAAAATTCTATTAATTTTCTTTGTCTTTTCTCTCATGAGGAGACCTATCATTCAATATGCTAGAAATTTGCTTTATTATGACCAGGATCCAGTACTGAATTTTTTATTATATTTATCATTTAAATAAAATCTAAGATGGACAGTTTAACCTAATATTTTCTTATATTAAAAAAGGAGTCCTTAGATAGTGGAAAAATATTTGGTTTTAGAATTTTAGAATTAATGTTTTTCTTTATTGTATTTAAAAGTTTTCATGCCTTGTCTTTAAGAAAGACTGATGGACTCTGTCCTTATAGGAAGGTGAAATATTAAACTTCTGTTGATCAAAAATACCAAACTGTGAACAAAATATTGAGATAATTTTTGCTAATATTTTCATTAAAAGCACATTTTTTCACATTTTAGCATTTTTTCCTAACATCTTTTTGACTTCTTGTGTTCCGCTAAATATGTAACAGTGCAAGCACTAGGAAATAGGATGTTAAGAAAAGGTGGAGTCCAACTACTTGGAAACTGTGCTGTTGATTAACAATTACAAGGACAGTGTGTGCAAATTGAAATAGGTCCCAGGCTTCTTACCTTGGAAAAGTACCATGATGTGCAGATGTGAAGGGAACACACCTATTAAGGATTCAAAAAAACAAAATTGTTGTGCCTGATACAACTGTCCAGAATATAGATTAATTCCATTCACTTCGTTCTGCTCATAAAATGCTTTGCTATGTTGACATTTGGAACCCTGGAGGATAGCCACACTTCAGTGAGCTGATGTTTGATATTGGTTCAGCTGTATCAGTTCTGCCGGAACCTATTTACTAGCTAACAAAATCTAAATTACATTTGGAAGCTTATTTGAAGAAAGCAATCCTTGTGCTTCATTGCCCTAGTTTAATGCAATGCTGATTCACTACACTTGTCTACCCATGTAATTATTCAGAGAAACCTATTTTTAGCAACCACCACCAACAAA
>VXBN01003829.1:306411-348907 GCA_013397395.1 Sinosuthora webbiana | reverse complement strand
TATATATATATATATAAAACAAAACCAATTTTTTTTCAGTTTTCTATTAGAAGTGTTACTCATGTAGTAGAAATTAAAATAATAGCACTACTTTCATTATATGAACCAGTTAAAATTTCACTTGAAAATCTAAAAGGTACCCTGCCTGTCTTACAGCTGCTGCTTTTGAAGAGCACAGGTTTCCCAGAAGTCCCATGTCACTTCTGCCAGTCATTTGTGAATGACTGATATCCTATGCTCTCTCAAAAACAACTAAATTCAGATTTTAAGGAAATGGGTCAAGCCTTTGCTCAGAGTAAATAAGATTAAGGAGGTTTAGTTAGCTGACACTTCAGTTGGTAAGCTGAATAGCTCTGCTGTCTTCACTGACCATAAAGACTAGATTCCCATTAGCTATCCATTAGCTCATTTGCATATGTTTACATCTTTAGATTATATGATAAAAGTTTGTCTGAACACCAACATATGAATCCAAAGAGATAATGGCAGATGCAGAAGACCAAACAGAAGACCAATCATCAGCCTCACAAGCCCAGAGGAGGACAGGGATGCAATATCAGGGAGAACCTCAAATTAAAATTTCAGAGGAAGGAACACCATATACTGACTAAACATCATATACTGGCTCTTACCAGAACTGTCTCAGACAATTCAGTCCAAATCTGAAACCCATCAAGAAAATTCAACATTAAAGCTCCTGCAAAACTGACTGGGGGCACGTGCTGTCTGTGGATATGGGATGCAAAGGACGACCAAATAAGGACTGAAATGCCAGGAACTTGTGGGATTCTTAGGGAAGGAAACAAAAGTGGGAAAAGGAAATAATTTAGGTAATTTGGAGAGGAACAAAGATGGGAAAATGGAGGAATAAGGTAATAAGAGAGGCTTGTCACAAGCAACCAGTACACTTGCTTTCCCTGCTCTTGTTCATCAGTGGCTGTACAGTTCTGCACTTCTGACTCCTAGCCTGGGTGAGAGGAAACTCCCTTCCATGTGCGTGCGTGGGTGTGTGTGAAGGTCTGAGTGCAGTAAGTGGTTGGGGACCCTCAGTCACAAGGTGTTCATGGTGCTGCCTCTGGAATGAGAGTGAGTGTCTGTGTACCATGGGTCCTGAATCACTGACTGGACAGACCAGGATAAGTTAAACCAAGTGCCAGACACTGGGGTTGGACAGGCATTCTATTTTTTACAAGAGTAGGAGTCTCAATTAACCTGCCTCTATCTCTAAATTTCTGTTTAATAATCAAGATACATAGGAAAAAAGAACATTAAGACACAGGGATAACCTTTAAAAGCAGGCCAAATCATTATCAAAGAAGAAAAGCCTTGCTTTTCCATCTTTTCAAGCATCAGATATGCAGAGTTCACAAAAGTGTGTGAGCACCAACATGTAATTTATGTTGTCCATGGATGGAGAGCATCCTCTAAGCCATTACACTGATAATATGAAGCATTTGCTTGCAGTAATTAGGAGGTAAACTTGAAAAACTATTTATATAACTTACAGGATTCATTGGATAAAAGAAATAACAAAATGTTCCTTCAACAATCATATCACAATGCTGTAAATTTCAGAAAAAAATTCAAGTAATTCTAATTAAGAAATGACTAACCAAATTAGTGTCTTGTAATGCATATCTTAATAACAGGAACCAGATGCTACTAAATCTTGATGAGTGTTATCATCAATGCCTGGAGCTACCACAGACAGACAGTGTATAGTAATACCACATTCACTTAAATTGGATACTGGTACTGTCTGCCACAGGGACCACCTAAGGCAAAAAGCTTACTTACATACCCCTATTTCTATAAATATTTATGTAGTCATATACTGGCTCTGTGTTATTTAGTAGCTCACACAAGGAGGGAGACATTTCACTTTATTAATATCCTGGCTTCATCTGGAACAGAGTTCATTTTCTTCTTATTAGCTGGTACAATGCTGTGTTTCTTGGCTTTATTATGAGAACAATTTTGATAACACCCTGATGTTTTGGTTGTTGCTAAGCAGTGCTTACCCTCAGTCTAGGATTTTTCAGTGTCTCTGCTAGTGAGGACCTACACAAAAAGCTGGGAGGCAGCATGGCAAGGACAGATGACACAAACTGGCAAAATGTATATTCCATACTATGGAACATCATGCCCAGTATAGAAACCATGGGAGTTACTTGGAAGGAGGCCCATCACTTTTTGGAAATGAGGTGTGTATTGGTCAGTGGGTTGTGATCAATGGTATTGTTCATCACTCATTTCTTTTGGGTTCTGTTACTCTCTCCCTATTATTATTATTATTATTATTATTATTATTATGGTATTAATGATATTTTATTAGAAATTGTATCATTATTATAATTATTATTATAAGTATTTTTGGTTCAGTTTTTAAGCCATTCTTATCTCAACCCACAAGGTTTATCTTTTCTTCCGAATTCCCTTCCCCACCTTGTTGTGTGCTACCTAGTTGTCATTTTGGGTTAAAACTGACAATTAAGTAAACCAATAGGATATTGTAGAAGTCAAATATTTATTAGCTAGAAATAGACTCATGGAATCAGAAAACTGTGTTGAAAGTGAGGTTTAACAATCACCTAGTACAACCTCCTGACCATGGGCAAGGGACACCTCCTACTCAACCAGATTGTTCACAGCCCCATCCAAACTGGCCTTGAACACTTCCAGGGATGGGACACCCACAGCTTCTCTGGGCAACCTGTTCCAGTGTCTCACCACCCTCACAGTAACAGAACTTCCTTATGTCCAGTCTGAACCTAAACTCAGTTTAAAACCATTGCCCCTGTTCTAGCACTATGGACCTTGAAAAAAAAGTCTCTCTCCATCTGTCAACCAAACAAACACACAAGCTATACCTCCAACAGAAAAGCCTGAGTTAGTCCCAAAACCAAAAGAGGATTTTTAACAGTGTAAATTTCCCAGTACCTCAGAGGTGCTGTTTTCTCTGGAGTCCAATCAGAGATTTCCACACTCTTAAATATGTCAACATAATGTCAAAAATACTTAACCTAAATACCTCTTGCTATGGATTTCATTTCACCTGGGTAGAGAAAACATACATTTTAGAAAGGAAGCTTTTACCCTTCATTCATAGAAGTCCACTTGTACACATTGTGTACTCAGACTTTTGTCCGTTCATTAAATCCCCCCTAATTCACAGGGAAATTCAAACATTTTAAGAGGCATGTACAGAACTGAAATATCATTTCAGGAAATTGTGTCGCCCTGATTTTTCAGCCTTCTGATGTTTTTGCATTTCTGTACTGGAGTTCTCACACTTGTAATGTAAACAAAGACTGATGTTTTGTAAATAATACATTCCTTTCCAGGGGAAAGGACAAATTGATGGACTTCTGGTTTGACCAGTGGGGTCAGAAAGGTGTCAACCTCATCTCCCAATCACTGGTCAAAGTCCAAATCCTATTTAAACTCCAAACGAAAATAAACGTCCTTTTTTCTCATCTCACGACTTGAAGGTATGAGTGTGATCTTTTCGTGTCTGTCTAGTGACATAATTGTATTAAATATAGATTCAAGTGAGGACTGGGGTTACATGATTTCCCTTTTTTCTAAAAAGAGAAGTCCAAACTATAAGATAAAGCTTTCTGTAGATGCATCTGTGATAAACTGCTTATAACCTTGGATATGTTATGTAAAAAGAGAACACTAATATTTTTCAAAAGCTGCATTAGGAAAGTTAATTAGGTAATGTCCCCATACTGCTATTGAAATGCAAAGCAGCATGTAAATTCAGAGCATTATTTTTATTAGTATTATTATATCACTCTTTTATCAGGTGCTTTTTCAGCAAAATTTGTCAAACTTTTGGTTAGACATGTGCCCAAGGAATCTTTGAAACAAGCTGTTATAACGTTTGAAGTACATAATTAAGATTTAACATTACAGATGACAAAACAGGGTGGTAAAATCCAAACTTCTCACATAGATTTCAGAGTTAGCTTATAAATGCCATATATAATTTTCTGTATGCTGTTGTGACACATTAAGTGAAGGCCAAAATCACACAGAGAGCTTTGGGGATTTGTTGATCAAAGCAATTGCTTCCAGTTTGAAATGCATAATGAGACAGCCCTTTTTCAACTAGCTGTAACTCGCTACGCATTTAAAAAGGGAAGTGTAATGAGGAACAAATATCCACAGCAGATTTCTTTAGATTGGATAGAGAAGCATGCCCATGCCATAGTGCTTCTGTAATGGCAGGCAACAGACTCACCCACTTCCTCAGGATTAGCCTTGGAAAGACTATCCAAAATCAGATTGACTGAACCACCTAGAAGTTCATGTTATCAGAGGAGAAAAGTACTGTAAAAAAAATTGATGCATACTAAGTAAATATACTGTGTGAAATGCAAGCATATTGAAGTTATGAACACTTAGAAGCCTCTTATGAGAGACTTCTCAAATGTCACATATCAGAGTCAAGAGCCCCTCAACCCATAGAGATAGAAGCAAATAAAATGTTGTACTGTATGTTTGAATTCTCTACTCAGCTTATTAAAGATTAATTTGTATAGTTAAATTTTGCTTACATGAAGCATTTAACTAAAAAATCTCATTTGAAATAGCAATAATTTTATTCATTTTAGTAAATGTAATCACGATTGCCACATACTTCACTTTCTGAGGACTTGTTTATCATGCATTCAATAATAAAACTATGCTACTGTGAAAATTTTTAACACTTTACAGTTAATTAAGTATTTATTACTGAGCACATTTTACACAAATCCTAGAAATCTGTAAATGCAAATTTAGTTAATGTAAGTTTGGGGGCTGTGTTTTAAATTTCAAACTGCAGCCTGAAATAACTGCATCTTTTTGTAAGAAAACCAAACTTTGAGTTTGTTTTGTTTAATGAGAATGATGGCTGTGTTATGGATCTTGTAATGCAGCAACAATTCAAGATGTGTAGTCAATAATTTTAATTTTACTCCTGTGTCGCCACAGAAGACAATTCAATATCTGTGAATGTATGTAAAGTAATAGATGAGTATTATAATTTTTAGAACACTACTGAATAGTTCAACATATTTAAAGTTTCAATTGTCTATAAATCCATAAGTCTTAATAATTAATCATTACATTCACAAAGTAATTATTGTCATTAGTCTGAGAATAAATCCAAACAGTATAGGCACAGTGTTTGTTAACAAGATGACTGTCTCAGTTAACAACTAATATCAACTTAAAGCATGATTTTGGAGAAAATAATTACATGGTACACAGTACAAACATATTACCACACAAAATGAATTCCATTGTGGTGGTTAACCTTGGCTGGTATTCAGACCCTCCTCTCTCCCCCTAGTTACTCTCTTCCTCCCCACCTTTAAAAAGGCAGGGAGAAACTAAGCAGGAAAAACTCATGGGTGATGATAAGGACAGGGAAATGCTGACCTAGTTCTCATCATCACAGAGAAAACTCAGGTAAAATGAATTAATTAATTGCTTGTTAAAAATAGGATAGGATATAGGGTAGGATAAAGTTGTGGTTGTTTTGTTAACACTTTTTCTCTGCCTCTCCTTTCTTCTCACAGTATTGTCATGCTCCAGCGCAAGGTCCTTGACAGAGAATGCAGTCCTTCAGGAGCAGTCTTCCCCAGTGTGGGTGGCTCACAGTGCGGGGCCACAGTTCTGGCCAGAAAACTGACTCCAGCATGTCCTACTCTCCACAAGCTGAAGGTCTTGCCAGGATCCTGTTCTAGTGTGGGATCCTTGGTGGGCTGCAGGATGGATTGGTCCTCCACTGTGGTCCTCCAGCTGTGGCAGGGGCACAACCTGCTTTGCCATTTCTTCTCCACAGACTTTTGGGGAATCTCTGCTTCCATGCCCTGAGCACCTCCTCCCCCTCCTTCTTCACTGATCTTGGTGTCTGCAGAGCTGGTCCTCTCACCTCTCCGTTCTCACACCTGCTGCACAGGTGTGCTGGTTTTTTAGGCTTTTTTAAATATGTTATGACAGAAGAACTTACAACATCGTTGATTGTCTCTGGACAGCAGTGGATCCCTCCTGAAACAGTTTGAACTGTCTCGTTGCAATGTGGGAACAGCTCCTGCTCTCACAGATTGCCACTCCAAATCTGTCCCACTTCCAAAATCTTGCCACATAAAAACAGCACAGTTCATTCTATCCATATGTAAGGTGCTAAACTCTCAGGTCATGTTTCTCTTTGGCTACTAAAATGTAATAATGATTTTCTTGTCTTTGGGAAAAAGAGGTTCTTAAGGCAGCTGATCTCACCATGGCACAAAATGTAAATACAGACATAGTATTGATCCACTGGTAACTTAGGAAGCAAATTCATTCAACATGTAGCATATGTAATGCATTTAACTTTGTTGGAAGAAGTATTTTAAAATCATTATTTTTAACTAAATTTAGAGGGGTTTTTTTTCTTAGTCAGAAATACTATAACTAAGGGTTTAATAGTGTTGGCAATTTTCCTGTGAGGTTCATCATGACTATTGAAAGTGTTCTGTTTCTGAAACTATAAAAAAAAAAAAAAACACCTGCTCAAACACAGGGGAAGAAAAGTTAGGGTTTAGTTTTGTGGGTGATTTTTTCATATCCCTCCTTAAGATATCTAAAGGTACAGGGTTTCTAATTAACTCAGTTTTGTTTTGAATCTCTGCAGTAGGATACATGTTTATGATTCTCAAAATTCAGTTTGTAATAATTTCATTAAGACACCATAAAGTCTCAGCTAATCAGAACAAACTTAATCTAACAAAAATGTCATTTGAAAAGTAAGATTGATTGACACGCAGTTCAATAATCTCTTTTTAAATGAATGATCTGTGGATGATCTTTAATTTAAAAATTTGAATTTTGTGATTCAAATGTTTAATGGAAAACAAAAATATTTTATTTCTGTTCTTACATTTTTAGTATATAAACTTTTCATTGGTCCTTGGCTTTTTCTTAGATACACTTCTGTTTTCTGTTAAAATATATTTCCCAAGGCAAATTATTACAGTAATGCATAAAAGCTATCATTGATAAACTCTTGTTTATTAAACCATCCCATTAGTGTACAAATGTGTAAAAACATGTTTCATGTACATGCTATTTCCAAGCCTGCATGTAGGAGAAAAGACAGTCTTATAATGTTCTTTTCTTTTTCTTTTGTTTTTGAGTATTTGCATTTAATAGGAACACTTCAAATAATAAAAAAGCTCCAACAGCATTGACAAAAAAACACAAACCAAATACCACCACCAACATGCACAAAAAAGTCTATTCTTTGCTAATGATTACTAAAATTCATTAATTTTCAGGAAACAGCAAAATAGGAAAAAAAAGTCCCACTACAACTGTGGCTTTTCATCTTTTATCATGCTATTGTGGAATTTTTCTATATTTTTATTTACTATTAAAGCATAATAAGAAATGTGTACACTTGAAGGAACAAAAGGAATCTATTAACACTACATTACCTCAAGTGAAGCTTCTGTGATTAGCTTTGACTGGTTGTATAATGTTCAGCTAAGAAAGGTTAGCATAATTGATTCTAACTCCCTGGCTGTATTATAAATTATGGAGCAGGGAAAAAACCCATAATTACTAATGAATGATTACTGAAAATCACCAGGTAACCTGTGTGAAATCATAATATAATCATATTTTAATTGCAATATTCTTTTTAAATATGATTTTAGAGAGAAAAAAATCCAAGTACAGGACATATTGCACAAGAAGCTTCTAAACACACTGAAAATTCTGTCCTTGTGAAACATTCAGAATGGAAATTCAGCTCTATTACTCCCCCTTCCTAGCTGGACAGGGGAGAAAAAATAAGCTGGAATAGGATTTATAGGTTTTGATAAAGCAGTCTACTAAAGTAAAAGCAAAAGTGTGTGCCTGTACGAATAGGAAAAAAAAAAAAAAAAAAAAAATCTCTGCTTCCCATCAGCAAGCAACATCCAGCCACTTCCCAGGAAGCAGGATTTCAGCATGTGTAGTATTTGCTCAGGAAGGCAAACACTGTAAATAACGAGTTGCCCCCCTCTCATCTTTCCCTTAGCTTTCATATCTGAGCTGACATCATACGATATGGAAAATCCCTTTGGCTAATTCAGGTCAGCTGTTTGTATCCCCTCCCAGGATCTTTCTCACCCCAGCCCGTTGGTGGGTAGGAACGCTGGGGAGAGAGCGGTGATGCTGTCAGCCCTGCTCAACAGGAGCCAAAGCACTGGGGTGTTACCGGTGCAGAGCACAGCACTGTGAGGGCTGATAAGGCAAAACGAGCTCCATCCCAGCCAGACCCAAGACAGGGAGGCAAACAGCTTTTGGGGAGGAGAATCTCGTGTAATCCCATTGGTGATATGATGGAAGACTGAAATTGCCTTGGTAACAGTTTTGGAAACACCAAATCTGGGTATAGATATCAGAAATAAATATAGGAAAACCGAGACCAGTGAAAAAAATGTAGGTTTTGGCATATTGTTTATTGAGAGGTAGCAAGGGTAGGAAAGGGGGAGGATCAAGGCATATGGGCAAAGAACAAGCATGGGAAAACAGAGAGTAGAGAGAGTAAAAATGGTTGGTGAACTGCAAACAAGCACATTTTTCTGTTTGATCACTGCAAACAGCCCCTGATCACTGCAATCTGTCCTATCTTCTTATTAAAGCAAATGTTGCAAACTGGGGTTTTGTGTAATCTTGGTGGTAATATGCATGTATGAAGAGAGTTTTAGGTGCTGGCAACTGGAAATACTGACTTCATACAGGCAGCTGCTGTATGTATGTGTAATTTACTAACAAATGACCAGACAATGAACAGGAGACCCACATCTGGAAAAAAACAGCCCTTGATCCAGTGACTTTATAAATTATCTGGGATCTGAGCATGGACATTAGGCAGACTTAAACAATGTCATCCAGACATTTAATGGATCTTTGTCTGTCATTGGCTGCTAAATTTAGATAGTTTGGGGTGACAGGACCTGTGCATCCACCAGTGACCCATAGTCCTAATCCTCTGGAAAGACAAACAGCCCTATGCTGCTGTGTTCATATTTACAGGAGAGCAATTGGTGTTTATTTGTGTGCTGTTAACTCAGTGCTCTGTGATGAGCCACGCTGATGTTATCTGTGTGTGTGCAAGTGCACGTGTTTGAGTATCTGCCTCTGCAGTGTGGGCTCAAATTTGCTGCTTGTCAGACTAGGAAAAGAACTCCTCAGCACCCACTTCCTCCTCAGTGCTAGAGTGGACTGTATTTGATGGAAATAGACTAGGAAAAAAAACCTCTGGTTTTGAATTTCACTGGGAATTGGCAGCTCCTTAACATAAATTCTCTATCTTCTGTGAAGTTATCCTATTTTGAATCACTAATTCAGTAATTAAAAACAAAAGGCATTCAGTTCTAATCTTGACTTTGAAACAGTTACATGCATGTGTATGTGTGAATAGAGACAGAGGCAAATTAAGTTATAATTCTAAAAATTATATTTTTTTACTATAAAAGATTCCTGAGCAGTTTCCTTCAATATTGTATCATAACTATCACAAATTCCCAAATATCAGAGATCTCATACAATACCAGTACTTTTATATTTTCATTTGTATTTGTCATATTAATAATTTTGTCATATTAATATTTTGTCATATTTTGGTGTAAGTTGCCAAAGAAAGACCATCAAGTTGCATTTTACTGTGAATTACAAAAAGGAATCTGAACCTCTGTTATTAAAATGGTCATCCATTTTTATCCAATTTCCTCGCTATCTTTTAACTACAACTTGCTGCTTTATTCATTCCTTGAACATGATCAGAAGATACTGCTAAAAGGATATTATTTCAAGATTCACATATGAAAAAAAAAAAGAAAAATGAAATTCAATTCATGGGCTGAAAGTGGAGTAAAGAGACAGTGGAAAGTGATGACCTCTTTATAGAAGTCACTTTCATCACAGATAATGAAAGGAGAGACTATAAAACTGAAGTCCCACTATTAAGAATATTGCACTTCCCACTTAAATATTTGCAAAATGATATTGGTGTTTGAAATATTATGGGAGTATAAGAAAAGAACTAGCTTATTCATTGATTCTGATTTAAATTTAATCTTGAAAAAGTACCTATCATACTTCCCAATTACCAGTACCCATTTCTTCATTTCTATAATTTCTAAAATTCATGTAATAAAATAAATAATTTCAGAAAAATGTAATTCTATTTCTACGAATATCCATCCAAATGCTCATTAAAAATAACACTTCAGTTAATTCCTGTTACATGCACATACTCAGTATCCTGTCATGGGTTAGAATGTGGTGGTATAACCCTGGCTGATGCCACATGCCCAGCAAAGCCATTCCATCACTCCCCCTCCTCAATCAGACAGAGATAATATTAAAAAAAGGTTGATGGATCAAGATGGAGCTAGGAAGAGGTCACTCATCATTCCTCATACTCTCATAGGGATAACAGACTGAGGAAAATTAATTTATTTGATTAGCAATCAAATCAGAGTATTACAATGAGAAATGAAATTAAATCTTTTTAACACCTTAGCCCCACAGCTCCCTTCTTCCTGACCTTAACTTTATTCCCACTTCTCTATGTCCTCACTCCCAGCAGAGCAGGGACGATGGGCGATGGGACATGAGGGTTGTGGTCAGCTCATCAGCCATTACCTCTTCTGCTCTGGTGCTGCTTCCTCCGCTGTGTGAGGATTACTTTCTCTGCTCCAGCATGGGTTCACTCCCACAGGAGACAGTCCTCCACCAACTTTTCCAATGTGTGTCGCTCCCACACTGTAGTTTACAAAGAGCTTCTCAGGCGGCCATCCCTTCACACTGCCAAAACCTTGCCACACTAACTCAGTACATATCTTTTAAAGGGTACTCAATATCATATATACTTAAGTAGATTTATCTATAGTTACTTATTTTATTTTCTCCCTTTTATGGCAGCACTCTGAATTTCCATCTACTAATGGGGTAGAGAATTGTAAAAGCTAGATATCTGCTTGATGCTGATAAAACAAAAAGCTTTGAAGTAAGAACAATATACATGTTTTTGTTTCTTCCTATTTTATGTCATTATGTTGTTTATTTTCTACATAATTTAAGGACAAGACATGTTCTATAAGCAGCTGAGAGTAGTCTCACACTCACTAGCCCTTCTTCTTATAGGTGAATTCCACTTACTAGATGTCTGCTGGAAATACCAGACAGAAAACAGCCTAGGAGGCTAAGCATCTTCCAAAAATGTTGAAAAATTATTTCCTTGCTAACAATATCTGTAATTCTCAATTTAACTTGCAGAACCAAATTACTTTTCATGCAAAGTTCTCTTTACAAATATTTATAGAATGTAGATGTGTTAGTTGCACAGGGAGGAAAAAGTCTGCATTAAATTCCGCACCCAACACAAACCACAAAGACATTTCAAAAGATAGATATGAAGCCTAAATTTTTAAGAATAAGCAGGAGAACCAGTTTTGTTCACCATTCACTGTCTTCCATTATTGTTTTTGATACATTTGTGCAGATCAGTTAGAATTAAACTACTTAATGTTGTCAGTGGCAAAAAATCTATTTAAGTGGAACTAGACAAGCATGTTTAAAACTGGAGAAGAAAAGCATTTTTTAAACAACACTAAGTTAAGCCTAACTTTAATGCTATTCAGGATTGAGGAGAATTTAGGATCAATATTGATTTCAAAAAAATAATTTCACTAGGTGACAACAATTAAAGTAAAATTGTTAAATTATTATTATTATTATTAATAATAATTAAAACTCATATAAAATATAAACGTATTAGATAAAAATTAGCAAATCGTTATTGGAACAGAAGTCTTCCACTGAAATAAGGTTTTATATCGTTTGCACACCAAAGAATCCTGCAACGTGCCAATCAGGTCAGCTGATTAAGGAAAATATTTTCATCCACTCCACAGCTGATCCTAAAATGGATCCCAAGAGTGAAATTGAATGGATATCCTAATTTATCAGTACCACTTTAGAGAGCTATTTGAATAACAGTTTCTCTCATTTATATTTTGACTTCTGTATTGGTAAATACAAAATATACCAATTTAAATTATAGTGCAGGTAGTGAAAATAAACTGGACAATTGTTCATAAACTATTCCATTCTACTGAAGCCCAGTGCTGTTCTGGGAATTGTTCTGTCTCTTGTTTTGTTCCTTGATAATATTCAGTTAGGAACCTTCTTTTATGGTTTCTTCTACTCACTATTTTACCTCAACAGTATTTCTGTATAAAACTATTAGATTCTATAATTTCTTCATGGAATGTCAGAACCGGTTTCTTGTATGAAACATCAAGTTTAACACAAGTGGTAGACTTCCACTTCACATTATTTCCAACTTAATATGGTGTCAGAACTGTCTCAGTCTAGTTTATTATGAATAAGTAAGGCTCAATATAAATATTATATTTCTTGATAGTAGGTCATCTATTTATAAGTCCATCCTTTGTCAATTTATCTGTCCAGATGTTTATTTTCTTATTTTATTTAATTTTTGTGGTGATGGAAATATTCAATATTATTTGATATTTCCCACTGATTCTCTCAATGTTTAAAATTTGTCAAGTGATGTTAAAACTTTAAAGAATATCTGCCTTCATTTATGCCATCTGGTGTTCAATGAGGCTTTTTGTGCTTAGTTTTCTTCAGGAACTGTTAACATCCCTAAATAACTGAAGGTAAGCAAATCTCTTTATATTTCTACTAGGTGGGCCACTACTTGTATGTACATGGGCTCACAGGCATGTAATACAAAAAAGTTTTTTTTAAAAAAGAAAAAAAACAAAGACCATGCTATTATTTAGTAAGATAATACTAAGAGGAGAGGGCTATTTAATTACACTATATAAAAGAAAAAAAAAAAAAANAAAAAAAAAAAAAAGCCTTTACGCTTTAGAGGACCTTGCTGCTCTCTCATACAGCTGTTTTCTGCCCTCATCCCCAGGTGCTGCACACACTCCTCTAAGAGCTTGGGAATATCATTCCCCATTGAAGGTTACCATGACAATAATGAATCCTATTTCAGTGTGCACTTTCTTCTCCGTTTGGCTTGGGTTTGGAGGTCGGGGTTTTTGTGTTTTTTGGGGTTTGAGGTTTCTTTTGTAAAAAATACCAGCATCATCTGCACACTTCTGTTGCAAATGAATGCCTTTAAAACTCTTCATGTGTAAAAGAGTAGGAAAAAAAAAAAAAAAGTGAGCAAAACCCCAAATTGTTTATCCTATCTATTTATTAGCTTTCTCACTGACCCTGTTTTGGAACATATGAAGTGGCTTATTTCCAAAAAAAATTTAAAACTGAACTGGCCCTAAGCAATGTGGTATAAAACTTCTTGATTAAGAAACAGGGATCAATTCATGACCTTTTATTTAGCAGGCTTGTCTAACAGGACCCTTACCCTTATGCCACTACCAAAACTGCTGAAGTTGCTTTACTGCCAACTCAATTCTCACAATGATTTCAAGGTGATCTGGAAAGTGATAGCTCTGCAGAAGACATGTACTGGTTCCAAACACACTTCCTCAGTGGAAGACAGGCTTTTGCCTTATTCTGAAAACAATGACTGGATGCAAGAGAAAAAATTGTCCACACTGCCATTATTTAGGATACATTCTGCACAACTAGATAGGACTGTCATGCAACACAGGGAAAATAATTTCATTCCCAATGAACAAATTAATACCCTACAAGTACATTTTGGCTAGCAGATACAAATTACTCTAATCTCTCCTGTGCTATAAACTCAGACACCTAGAAATGTGAAATCTTACAAAACAAATTCCCTCCCATCAGACAGCCTAGATGGGAATATTCCCAAAGGGGTTAATAATGACTTCTGGTCCATGTCCAATCTACTACTACATATATTATATATAAAAAAAAAATTAAAAAGAAATGGAGCGATTTGGCTTTTTCTTTTTCTTGCTTTTGAATGTTTATGGTATCTTTAGTTACTGCGGTCCAGACATAGCAAATAATTACCTCTATTTTCTTAGATTTTCATTGACTTATTAATTGGATTTGGGTCAAGTGTCTTAATAATCTCTGCCGAAACAATGTTTTAATTTTACCTTAATATTTTAAAATATTTTTATGCCTTTATGTATATAAATAAAGCTAAAAATACATATAAAGGGAAAGAAATAGAATTCTGATGAAAATTAGTATCTTCATATAATTTTTAAAAAATAGATAATTTTACATTTTTTGAATTAAATATAAATAATCTATATGTCATCCAATATGGTTATCTTTCAAAATGTGTATACATTATTTCTAGACATTGGGTAAGATAATTTTGAAGTTTTAAATTCCTCTTGTTCCTGTATAATTTTGAAAGAAATAGAACTATTGAATTTTGGGAAGAAATTAGCATAATATTTTGAATCACTAAAAATATCAGATTTATTTCTTTTACTTTTTACATGCACTTACTTAATCTAGAATGTGAACATGTTTTTTGTAAAGGTGGCTTACTGTCCTTAAGTGAAGCAATGACTGTTATAAGCCTTCCATGTAAAGAAAAAAAGGTAAAATGTATTTTAAATTTACAGTTGAGCATCCTTCTATATTTCAGGATGTTGATAGACTGATAGACAAATACATTTTAAGAAGATGCAGTCTATTATGTTACCTGCTTTTAAGATCATAATCTCTTAGCAGTGGGTTGTGTCTCTGTGCATTTGCAGATGTATAGAGATATGCTCCAAACAATTTGTGAGACTGTGGTCTTTTAGAATTCCTAAAAGACAAGTAATTGACAAGAGTTAAAATATTCATTCTTTTTTCCCCCTATAAATCAACCAAATTGTACCTAGTGCTGGAGACACACACACACAAAGGCTATCTAGATAGACCAGTGACCAGATGAGATTGAAAAGTGAGAAAGAAGTTTTAGTCAAGTTGCAGCTTCCAGATATGCCTATGGAAGAACTTGTGGAAAGTTATAGAAAACAAAATAAATTATAGAATAACATCTTATGTACAAGAAGATGACAAAATCCTGACAATTTCTTCAATTCAGCATATTCATATGGCTAAATTTGATGGGGTAAGCTCCATAAAATTATCAAATATTCAAAGCACTTAAGGATGTGAACAATTTAATACATCAAAACCCACAGAAAATAATTAAATAAATGTAAGAAATATGTCAGTATTTTCAAACTTGCATGTTTACATTTATGTCCCTGTATCCTTATTATATACTTAACTAAGAATCTAGGCCAGGGGAAAAAAAAAAAAAAATAGGCCCATAAAAGTATTCTGTTAAACTAAAAGGGCATCTAATCTTAATCAGATATAAGTTCCACTGAAGCCAAAAGGAGTTTCTTAATTACTCTAAAAGTCCAGCTATTTAACTAATGAATTGCAATTGGTTGGTTGGTTAGTTAGTTGGTTTGCTGTTTGGGTTTTGTTTTACTTTTTCTTTTTGACTTTCAATCACTAATAAGACAGTCAGAACACACTATTTTTTGACTTAATGTATTTCTCTTTTTCTTCCTGTTTTTTGTCTATTCACATGCTCTGCATACTTGTCTATTTTCTTTACAGACATGCTTATAATAGTGAAGTCAGCCACCCCACCAAGATCATTTAATTTTATTATGACTAGAGTTTCAGTATGTAAATGAAACTAAAATTCATAGGAATTGGAACATTAAGAGCACAATAGCATCTTCTTTTATTATATGGAGAACTGTAAAAACTGCTTAGTTAACTAATACCTGCACAAAGAGGTTATATAAAGTTGAATGATATACTCCACATCTTAAGTGTTTGGGATTTTGAAACTACTTAAATGAACTCATTAATCATAAGGGAAAATCTTTTAGTGGCAGTATATAGTCTTAAAAAGCAGAAGTGATGCAATTGAAAAAGTAGTTCCAGTAATATTTAACACTTCTTTGTAAAAGAGACTTCCATTAGAATTGCATGTTTATTTTCTCATGCATTTTTTTAAACTTCGGTTGTTTTTGAGTCTTTTTCATGTAACTACATTTTGTTTTTCTGCATGAGGCCAAAAACTCTAGTGCTTAGTCAATGCAGAGTCAAATGCAGAGGTAGATACATTAAAATAAAGTGATGGGTTGCATACACTGAAATATCACTTCTCTTTGATGACATTTTGATTTTCTTGAATCAGTAGACCATGAAAGTTCATTTTGACACGTACTAGCTCAAAATAAAATCTTCTCCAGCTCTGCAATCTTTTCTTTTTAGCATTAGGCTACTAAAAAGAAAGAGCTCGTGCTCACTTTCTGTTTTGAAGACAAAAAACCAATTTTGTGCTGAACCACAGGAGGTAGAGTGGGACCCAGCCATCAAATACTATTGGACATAAGTGATTTGAATTCTTAGATGGAAAGGTGCATGTGCAATACAGAAACAGGTCCTAAAATATTGAAAATGGAAGAAAACTGCTTCAGCTTGATCACATAATCAGAAATCCACTGAAGTTTGTGCTATTCAGTGTCAGCAGGGGAAAAAAATAATTTGTTTTTCCAGCTTCAGGATGGTTAGTGGGAAGGAAAAGTTGTTGCTCCAAAAAGATGGAAAGATAGTGAGAGGAAGATCTAAGTTGCTTAATTAAAGGTTGTCAAAGAGGACAAATTACCAGTGTTGACACAATTATCAGTACTGAGACAAATAAAGCCAGTGAATATTTGGAATATTTTTTATTTATATTTATTTAATTAAAATAAAATACAAACCAAACTTTGCTTTTTATAGGTATTTTCCTACAGTAAAACTTGTAATGAAAAGTTGTAATGAAAAGAACTACTCAAGCGAAAACACACGAAGAAAGAAACTCCCTCAGTTATCAGCAAGAAATTTAATCTTTTCAACTCTAAAGGAAACCAAATACATGTTTCAGTTAAATGGCACTGATGAATCAGGATTTAATTATTCATGATGAAATTTGTAATGAGCTTTGTCCTCAGCAAGAAAGTCAAAGGAAATTTTAAAAAGCTTAGACTCCAGGATTTAGTCTGCAATAATCCACGCTTCCATTTGCTAGCCAAAATGAACCTGACATACATCCAACCACTTACAGAACTTCATGAGCAGAATTGGGGCCTGATAATTAGGGAATACCCTAACATTCCAGCTCGAAAAATAAATTCATACCACTGTAACAGAAGTTTGTGTTTCAGGTATAGAGGTGTAAAAAATTATAAAATCAAGGCTTTTCATCAGATTTCTTTAGTTATTCCCTAAGGGTATTTTCATAACTCAAAAAAGTTGCTCATTCCAGAAACTGGAGAGCAAAATTAGTAAATTATGACTACAGAAAAAGCTAGTAGGAATAATTTTCTTAAACAGAGGCCCTGTTTTTAAAGAGTTAAAAACTGTCTAAAAACTAATGGAAAATATACCAAATTCTTGCTTAGTTCTGTGTTTAAAACAGTTTTCCCATTCTGAGATTATGGATTGGGTTTTTTGCAAGAACAGTATTGTGAATCTACAGCTTCCACAGCTTTTAATATCACAAAGAACAAAAAGTAATGATTTGCCTTTATAATGTGGTGGGTAATTTTAGGTTTTATAAGTTGTTTTCAAAGTCTCTTCAGAAAGTCAGCATGAGTGCAAGGATGTAGCATTTTGAATCACATTGCCCAGTTTTGCTTCTTATCAAAGAACAGAAAACTGAAAAGAAAGATGTAAAAAGAATAACTGTTAAAATTAGAAAAGGATCAGAAGCTACATGGAACATCTAGGTTCTTGTGCTGGCTCAGCCAGCATGGTCATATGCTTGTTGGGAATGTATTAGGTCAGTTTGATTGCTATTTCTTTTTCTCCAAATATCCATAATAGAATGCTGTTTTAAATATTTGTCATCCCGTTCCTTGGCCAGTCATCATTACTATCAAAACAATCTCATGGTACCGTGTAATTCAGTTAAAGAGAAGTCAACTGTGGGAGAGAAAGAACAGATAAAAATACTGGAGCACAGTGTGAGAGAACTGGGAACACAATCTCATATCTCAGAGACATCTCCACTCCATTGCAATTTCAATTAACCAATATCATCACTACTGAAGGTGCTCCAGGTTTATCCAACAATGAAGCAAAGTGTAAGTTTTCCAGTCCTTAGTGTTATTTGGTTTGTATTAGAATATAGACTTTTAGCAAAGTCTAGATGTTTGCATTCACAATTGATAAATCCCCCTTGATCAAAATTACTTTAAAATCATAAATTACCACATTAGTTAAAAAATAAATACATACATACATATATTTATTCAGATTAAAGAAGTGGTTCCACTAATTTTTGCATTGCAACATCACTCTTAAGTTGTCACCTCCAATATTTAAAAAAAATAACTCATCCCTTAGAATACAACATTTCCTTAAATGTGTATCTTTTTGTGCATGGTGGGGAGGAGGACCACCTTAAAATTTGTGATCCAATGCAGCAGTTAAATTACATCAAGGTTCAGACTGTTTTTCCTTGGCACTGTCTCCTCTTACTGAAGAATCAGTGTTTTAGCATTCTAAAGAGATATTGAGTAGTAAGAGTATCAGGACAAAAAATGTCACTGAAAAGGTATACTTTCAGCTTATGTAATTTATCACTCATTAAGGTAAATGCTATGAAGTGCCACAGACAAGTAACAGAGAGCATCCTTTCCTAATCTTGTATTCTCATTCCAGATCTTTTACAGTTCTGAAATTTTCCAGACTACTGTGATTTACATGCTAATGTATTCTTTTGCTGGGCTAGTAGCAAAAGAATCAAAATAATGTGGATATTCAGATTTATATATTGAAAGGGAGGTGGTTTTGATACTGAAAATGAGAGTCTTCTTATCTATTTTAAACCAGCAAAACCACAGGAATTTAACCTGATCTTGTAATATAAATGACTGTGGAAGAATATGAAGAGCTTTAGGTCAGCTCATCTTAATTCTTTTAGGACAAACAGAATCATCAGCTTAAAATGCCACCCTGAGGACTAATTTAGGATGGACGCTGAATTGCATCCAAATTTCAACAAAGCCTGAAAAGCAAGGCAAAAGACCAAATATCATGCTCATTTTATGTGTGCTAAGGAAACATGCTTTATTTGTGGAGCCAAGAACTAACTGATAATCTTGCAAAGGTGCGGCAATTCAGATACAATAGGTTAAATTAAATCCAAACTATGCAATTAAGAGTTTCTTTGAAAGTCATAGAATTGATATGGACACATTTCCTTTCTTCTGTGTTTCTTTCTTTCTTCACTCTTTCTTTCTCTCACTCTTCCAGTCTTTCCAGTCCAGTCTTTTATGTATTCTATGGTCAGTGACATTAGACTTCTTTGATTAGAATGGGGTGGAGACTGCAGGAGGTAACCACTACCCTGAGGTCTTTGATGAAAAAAAGTCTGAGGAGAGATTGTTTCCTTGTATTCATTAGGAATATTTTCTAAGATTTTTAACACAAATAACTTGCTCTTTTTGAAAGAGGTTTTGTCGGGGTCAAAAAGCTGTACTCAATAATGAGCAGAGACTGATATTTGGTCTCATATAGGTCTAAATCTCCAGTATAACCTCATGCATGTATTTTCAACAGCTGTCATCTCATGCTTTTTTTCCTGGGTCTAACTGTTGAAATCTCATTTGTCTTTAATGTCCCTTAATCATCTTTGTCGCTCTCTGCTGGACCTGCTCCAGGAGTTTCATGTCTCTCTTGTACTGAGGAACCCAGAACTGGACACAGCATTCCTGATGTGGCCTAAGCAGGGCTGAGTGGAGGGTCAGGGTCACCTCATCTGACCTGCTGACAATGCTCCTCCTAATGCACCCCAGGGTACCACTGGCCTTCTTGAACATAAGTGCTCCCAGGTGGGTCATGGTCAGCTTGTTATCCATCAGGACCCTCAGGTCTTTCTTTACAGAGCTGCTGTCGAGGTCAACCCCCAGCCTGTGCTGTTGCATGATGTCATTCTTCTCCAGGTGCAGGACTCTGTATTTGCCTTTGTTGAACTTCAAACAGTTCTTCTCTGCCCATCTCTCCAACTTGCGCAGGTCATTCTGAAGGGCTGCACAGCCCCCTGGGGTATCGGCCACCCATCCAAGCCTTGTGTCATCGGTGAACTTGCTGAGGAGGCCTCTGCTTCTTCATCCAAGTCATTGATGCATGGGTTAAAGAATACTGGGCCCAGTACTCAGCCCTGGGGGACACCACTAGTGACTGGCCTACAACTGGACCCTGTGTTGCTAATTATAACCTGCTGGGATAACAATGCATTAGAAGATGAATGCATCTATAAAGACTGATGAAATGCTTTAGTGAATGCTTGTTAGTCTCCCTTATTCATTGTCAAAATTGTTCTACAATTCAGGCAGTGAGTACATTAGCAAATAGTGTGGTTCAGTGGGAGAACTACAGAGAAGAATGTTTGAAATCTAACATACACATTTTATGCATTCACAAGCATTTTCTTAAGAGTGCTTGTAGTGTATTCACAGTAATGGTAAAGTTCACAGATGCCCTACAAAAGTGCATTTCTCAGAATAGTTAAATTTTGAAGGAATCTGAAGTAAATAGTAAGAAAACATTATGTAAGCCACAGGACAAGAAAGACACGTAGCTGCTGCCAACTAGGAAATTTGCTTCAGAAATGCACTCTTGATAAAACTAAAACAGTAATATTAACTTATTCTGAAATCTTGGGCAGGTAAAATTTGCAATGGTATCATTGCTTGTGTTTACATCTGGCTCTTTTTCTGACACATTCCCCCCACCACACCTCTGGTTTTCATAAGTTATTTCCTATTTTGAGAGACCGCTCCATTACAACAAATCATATTTTTTCTCTATTGTCAAATAAACCTCACCATCTTTCAGAAATAATCATGTAAGTTTTGAAAGTAATCTCTTGGATATTTTTTCATATTCATCAGTAATTTTCCATTCATTTAATTTTAATTAATAGAGTAAATTTTATATGCCTATTGCTGTCTTCATTTCTAATCATTAGAGATTCCATACTTGAAATTGAAGAAACTAACTAAATAAATAAAAAGTACATTATAGGAGAAACAAAAAGTCTAGAGATTTCTGAGAAGCTCATTTAGACACTACAGCAACTTATCTGAAATAATGTACATCAAATTACTACCATTTTAAAATTCATTAATTTATTATAATTATGTTATGCCACCACAATATTTTACTGTCAAACAATTTAGACTAATCTTACACAATATAGAATGACTAAATGGAGTAATATGATTCTGAAGTAATTAATAGCACATTTGCTATTGTTACAATAAGGAACATCCTTGTGGCTTTGTCTCTTTGTACAATTAATCCTAGCAATTTTATTGTAATCCAAAGAAATTTATTTTATTAACATCATTGTTCTACATCATATATGTAAGGTAAATATTTGGTATTTGTGGTTTACCCCTTTGAGGTTTACCCCTAGAATCATAGAACCATAGAATGATAAAATCATTCTGGTTGAAAAAGTCACTTATTATCATCAAGTACCGTCATTAATGTAACACTGACATGTCCCCCATTAAACCATGTCCTCAAGTGCCACATCTACACAATTTTTAAACACTTCCAGGGATGTGGATCCAACCACTCCCTGTTCCCTGTTTGACAACCCCTTCTGCAAATAGCCTGTTTTTATATCCAGTCTAAATCTTCTTTGAGACAACATAAGACCATTTCCTCTCATCCTGCTTGTTTTTCAGTTGTGACAGGAGACTGACCCTCACTTTACCTCCTTTCAGGTAGTTTTAAAGAGCGATAAGTTCACCTCAAGCCTCTTTTTCTCCAGGCTAAACAACCTCAGCTTCCTCAGGCACTCCTTCCAGGACCTGTGCTCCAGACCCTTCAGCAGCTCCACTGCTGTTGTCTTGTTGTCAAAGTCTTCCTCATAATAAGGGGCCCAAAACTGAACAGAGGATTCGAGGTACAGCCTCAAATGTACTTGCAGAGTACAAGGGGGACAATCCCTGCTCTAGTTCTAGTTCTGCTGGCCACAATATTTCTGGTACAAGATAGAATGTCACTGGCCTTCATGACCACATGGGCACACTGCTGGCTCTTAGCTGGTTGTCAACAAACACTCCCAGGTCCCTTTCCACTGGGCAGCTTTACAGCTACTTTTCCACAAACCTGGAGTGCGGCATGAGGTTATTTGACTCAAGTGCAGGACCTGGCACTAGTTCATCTGGTCTGCGATGGACCTTGTAGTCCCCTCAGAAGAGAATCTCCTATGACAATACTATGTCTTTTTTTTTCCTTTATGGGAGTGGGTTTTGGCTCTCAGGGCATAAGATGACTTAACCTTGGTAGCACATCTAAATTGGTTCCACTTGCAGAACTTTATACCTATGCTGTCCTGGATGACATCCTTATCTCTAAATTGGAGAGACATGGATGTGACAAATGGAACTTTCCGTGGATAAGGCATTGGCTGTATGATTGCATGCAAAAAGCTACAGTCAATGGCTCGATTTTCAAGTGGAGACTAGTGATGGGTGGTTTTCCTCAGGGGTCAGTATCGGGAATAGCACTATTTAATGTCTTTGTTGGTGACATGGACAACAGGACTGAGAGCACCCTCAGCATGTTTGCTGATGACACCAAGATGTGTGGTGCAATCAACACACTGGATGGAAAGGATGCCCTCCAGAGGGATTTTAAGAAGCTGGAGAGATGGGCCTCTGCAAACCTCATGAAGTGAAAGGCGCTATTTGGGGATCATGTTGCCTGAAGCTGTGGCTGACCCACCCCTAGCAGTGTTCAAGGCCAGTTGAATGGCACTTTGAGAAACTTGCTCTAATACACCTAGAGGTGTCCTTTCCTAAAGCAGGGTCAGTGGTACTAAACTATGTTTAAAGTCTCTTTTAACCCAAAACAATCTGTGAGTCTATAATGAAGCAAGAACATTTTGGAAACTGACATAGCCACAGAGGAGACATGCCTGATGTGCAAGTCCAGAACTTGTTGCCATATCCCTTATGTCACTACATTATGGCAAGTGGAGAAAGAATAAGAGATCCTCCACAACCTTTATTCTGTTTTCACTTTTCCTTTATTCACAATTTGTGTTTCTGACCTTATACATGATGCTATGTTATTTCTCTGGCTTGATAAATCAGGACTTTGGAAATCAAATATATCTTCTATTCTGTAATGCTTTGGTTTTATTTACATTTTTTTTCTACTTATTTCTTGTGTTTGCCTGCAGGAAGCCAGGAGCTAATTTTGTTAGTAATGGAAAACTCCCGCTCTTTTTTTTTTTAGCTACTTATTGCCAATCTGAGATAAAGTAACCAAAATAAGTTTGTTTTTAAAACTTTTGGTACTTGAAACAAATTGAGTTTCAGTTTCTGGAGGAAAAAAAGAAAATAATTTATATGGGAAGTGGAAGCTAACAGGTGAAATTTGAGGAATAATTTAATTCTGGCTACAGGCTTTCATTTACAATTTTATATTATATTATGGTCTTAATATGTCTTCATTTTTAGGTATTCTTTCCTATGGAACTATAGTACTGCAGTATGACATCTCAGTTTTTAACAGTATGGATCATGATTCACTAAAGCATAACATCACTGGACTAAAACAGTGATTTTTCATGCAAAAGATTAAGTGCTTAAAGTATTGATGTTATTTTTTAATGTAAGTTTAGCAGTTGGAAATTTACAAATAACCCCACTTAAATCAGCACAATGTGACCTTACAGCTGTTCACTGGAACATCCTTTGTGGGTTATAGATACAGAAATGGAGGATGGAAGCAGTGAGATTTGCTTCAGCTGCCAAATGGAGCAAGTGAGAGGATACACAGCTGGATCTGCTACTTACTAACAAGGGCGAACTGCTTGGGGATCTGACAGTCAGTGGCAACCTTTTCTGCAATCGCCATGAAACCAATGTTTGATCTTCTCACAGGAGCAAAGAACCAGACCAGCAAAGACCCCGGACTCCAGATGAAGAGATTTTAGTTTATTCAGGAAGATTTACAGGTGGGTTCCTAGAGGCTTGCTCTGAAGGGCAAGGGAGCTCAGGAGAAGTGTCAGGTCTTTAAGGACAGAATCTTCCAAGTGCAAGAAGAATCCATCAAATACTTGGCAAACAATATATCAGGAGATCAGCAGAGACTAAGCAGGAAGTTCATGACAGCTTTGAAGTAAAAGGGCAGTACAGAGAAGATGGAAGGAGTTCAAAGGAGATTCAAAGGAGGAATTTTAAAATATACTCCCCAGACAAGCTGACAACAATTGAAAATTGTAGGATGATGCCAGAAAAAATAGTTCAGCTGAAGCTGAGATTTGTAAGGAATATGAAGGGCAAGATGAGGAGCTGAGTTTGTAGTAAAAAAGAAACAAGGAAAATGTGGACCCTTTGCTGAATGGGGTGAGTGATTTTGTGACAGTAGACACAGTTAGGCCTGAAAAACTTCATATCTTTGTCTTCATCTTCACCAAAAAAATCTGCCAGTCCTCCAGATACAAAGGAAGTTTTGAAGGTAGAAGACAAGTACCAGCAGTGGATAATGATTGACACAGGAACTGCTTGAGAGAATTGGACAGCTACATGTCTTTGGGATGTGACAGGCTGCCACTTACGAGTGCTGAAAGAGGTGGGTTATGTTTTTGTGAGGCCATTCCCTCTCATTTTTGAAAAGTCATGAAGACTGGGGAAGTCCCTCTTGAATGGAGAAAGGAAAGTGTTGCACCCACTGTCGAGAAAGGCCAGAAGGCCATCTGGGGAACTACTGGCTCATCAGTCACGGTTCAGTGCCTGGGAGAATCATGGAGTCTTTCAGGAAACTCTTCTGGACACACAAAGGAGATGAAGACAATTCTGACAGAATGAATTTACTGAGTATGAATCAAAACACCCCCACAGTCAGGTGGATTGAAAACTGTCTAAATAGCTGTCTCAGAGGATTGTGATTAGAGCAACAAAGTCCAACTGGAGGCCAATTACTAGTGTTGTACAAGGGTCATTATTCTTTAATATCTTTGTTAATAAGCTGGATGATGAGGTAGAGGGCATCCTCAGGAACTGTGCAGTGATAAAACACTGGAAGGATTGATCAGTACAGCACATTCAATACACTGTAGTTCAGAAGACATTTGACAGCCTAGAGAAATGGACCAACGAGAATCTTAGGAAATTCAGCAAAGGGGAATGCAGGGTCCTTCCTACCCTGGGCAGAAATGACCCCATGTAGCAATTTATGCTGAAGGCCAACTCAGTTTAAAGCAGCTTTGCAAAAAAGAGTGTGTGTCCTGGTAGACAGCAAGTTGACTATAAGCCTTGTGTCAAGGAAAATGGACAGCATCCTGGGCTTCATTAGGAATACCATTGCTTTCAGGTCAAGACTGTAATCCTTTTATATTTCTGGATATTTCATCTAGTTTTGTTCTCCCTGCTCCTTCCAAAACAAGAAAGGTACTGATAAACTCAGATAAGTGTTGGGTAGAGCCACTAGATCAGTTAAGACTGAAGAACTTGCCCTTTGAATAGGGGCCAAGGAACTGGGACTGGTTTAGCCTGCAGAAGAGACAGTTGCAGGAGTCCCTAACAACAGCTCGTGGGCACCTGCAGGGTAGAAAACCTGAAGAGTATCTGTGCTGGTTTTGGATGGGGTACAGTTATTTTCTTCACAGTGGCTGGTATGGGACTGTGTCTTGGATAAATGCTGAACACAGTGATGACAGTGGAGAGATTTATTTTTTTTTTTTTGTAATTACTGAGCAGGGCTTATATAGAGCCAAAGTCTTTTCTGCTTTTTTTATAATGGCAAGAAGGCTGGAAATGCATATGGAGTTGGGAGGAGATGCAGCTGGGACAAGTGACTCATAGTGACCAAAGGGATATTCTGTATCATATGGCAGAGCACTCAGTATCTAAAGCTGGGGAAAAGAAGGAAAAAAGGAGGGGACATTTGGAGTGATGGTATTTCTGGTACGAAGCCACCATTACACATGATGGGGCCCTTTTCTGAATACCTACCTGCCCATGGGAAGCAGGGAATTAGTTCCTTGTTTTGCTTTGCCTGTATGCATGTTTTGCTTTCACTATTGTATTGTCTTTATCTCAATCCATGAGTTTTTAGCTTTTACCATTTTGATTTTCTCCCCAGTCTCCAGGGGGTACTTGGTTGCTGGCTGGTGTAAAACTATGACAGTAGTGCAGGAAGAGGGGTGAAAAACAGTAGGCATAAACTGAGATGCAAGAGGTTCATTTGTGCCCAAGATAAGGAAAAAACTTTTGTCAAGCCATGTGTACACTCCATCCTTTCAGGTTTTCAAGGACTTTATCAAGCCCTGAGCAATGTGGTCTTACTGAAAAGTTGACCCGAATTTGAGCAAGAGTTTGAAGTAGAAACATTTTATATTCCTTTGAGACTGAATTATTTATGTTCCTATAATTCTGTGAAAGCAGAACTTCACAACTGCAAGCATTTACAGACTTGTATCAGTCTGGAACTAGAAAGCCTTGAACACATTGTGCAGCTAACTCACAAGAGAATAATGCAAGTAGGAGTGAGAAGAATGTAGGATGAAAGGCTGTAGCACCCTTTTCTCTGTTCTGATTTTTTACTCTATTTAAGAGGCTTGGAGAGGGTGTAAAGTGACAGCAGAATTGTCTGGTAGGTAAGGATTAAAAAAATTAGACTGAACTTCCACTTTGCAGCCAAAAAAGCAATTTTTTTTTTTTTTTTTCTGGAAGAACTGTGTGGCTAGTTTGAGCATCCTCAGAAATTCTGGAATGTTTTTTTCCTCAGAGCCTGGAGAATAGGCATGGGTAGTAAAATAATGATGTAGGGGAAGGAAAAAATATCTCATCAAAGATTGATTTGTTTTCTCTGAAGACATCTGTAGTCTAATTAAACTGCAGAATGGCTTGTCCCAACACTATGATTTTTCATTGTGGGATGCTTTTTTCAAGCAGACATTTAAGAGTTTGGGCTCTTCATGGGGTTCATGGGGCTGGTTAACAAGAACCAATCTGTAAGTTTCATTTATGCAGTTTGAAGAAACCAAGAGAATCACAGAAACACTAGAGTACATTGCCTGGAAATAGAAGTGTTCTTTAAAATTATACAAAGAATGTTCGTTAAAATTATATAAGCAAATATAAAGGTGGATGTCAAATAAATGTTAAAGAACACAGAATTAAAAATTGCTCTTCTTGGTATTCTGTATCTTCCATGAAGTTCTAACTTTAAAAGATTAATTATTTTTTCTCAATTGCATCAGCTTAATTTTACTTTCCCTTTGTGAAATTTGCATAATTTGATCCAGGAAAACATCTGTGTTGACTCCCCAGCCTTCATAGGTTTTCTCCTGGCCTTCATGGTTCTTAATGGTGTCATTCCTGATAGAGCTTCAAATTATTGATACTTCTTCCCCAGCTAAAAGTTCAATGTCATACAAAAATGTCATCATAAACATGAGCAATCCAGAGAACAAGACTATTTATACAGTTTTTAATAAATTTATTCAAAATTAAATAGGTTATTTGCTCTGAAACAACTCGGTATGAGACTGTATTCCCTTGATAAGTAATTTACTGTGAATCACTCAGTGACCTACATAATAAGCTTGTCTTCATACACAGCAGCTGATTTTCCTTTTCAGAATATATGTGTCAGTTTTCATGACTAACTACAAGAATCAGGATATGGTTAAAACTAAAGAAGACACTACAGGGTAATCTTTTCTGGAACTGGATAAAAAAGTGTTCCTCAAAATCCTTTCTATTGCAAAATGCATTTCCTCTAAGTCAAATGCATAGTTGATTATTTCCTCCTTTAGATGTATTTTATTAAATTGCCTGATATCTTCTCAAATCTTCTTATTTCTGAAACTCTATTGTTTAATACCTTTCTCTGCTCTTATGGAGATGCATGAAATAATATGAAAATACCAAATTTAATTTTAAAATAACCCAAAAATAGGTTTCAAAGTTGTTTGGGTTTATTTAGATATTAAAAAATCTTAAAAAATATTATTCTGAATCTACATTAGTAAAATTAAATTGATTTTTTGAGAAGAAAAAAAAAATTACATTTTTAAATTTGGAATAAAAGCATAATTAGCTCTTGAAATTCCCTTTGAAACTATCATTCCAAAATCTTTTCAGACCTAGTCTAATGGCTGTTAACTGGGAGTCAAGAATTGCCATGTGATTCATTTACATTTAGTCTCCTTTGTAATAAATCGGAAGAGTGCTATTTATTTATCTATTTTATACATCTAATATAAAATTAAATTGACTGCTTATCAGAAATGTCTCTTTTTCTCTATTGACCATAATGAACATGTAGAGTGAATAACTTAGAGGTTTTCACTTGGTCAAATTGAATTGTTGCTGCTTACTCACCATATAATTTTGACAGAATTGCTTCATGTTTCCTTCAGCTAAGGTACAATTTCATCACTGCTTCATTATTATGTTCTTATTAAAAGTTTTATTATATTTGGATGGAAAAGCAGTTAAACTACATCATTCACTTAATTGAGAAGTTTCCAATCTTTTCAGAAATTTGAGGGGAGATGGAAAACACATTATACATCTAAAAGGTCACCAGGATCTTCAACCATTAAAATGCAGACCTTGACAATAGGTAATGTGAGAGAATTCTGAATATTATGATCTCACTGTGTTCATAGGTGTTTTGAGTTCATGAAATGAAGTTTTTGGCATTTTGCAGTAACTATGGATATGATTGCCTTTATGCATATTGTTTTTCATTCATCTAGAATTCTCAGACCTTTTGTCCTGCCAGGTCACCTCAGGAATGGATTATTCACAGTTTCTAAGAATAACATGCTAATTACCCTTACTTGGGAACATGTTTCTACCTCAACTGGTCTTATTTCAATTTTTGAAAATTTCTATTTCTCATTTGAATGATATTGCTTTAAGATTGTCATTAAGTCTTTACTTTTAAAACCATGTAAGTCATGTACTCTTTAATTTTGCATAATTTTTTTAATTTTAGAAATCAAATTTTTGTAGTACAAGACAGCTATTGTAGATTTTCTGTGCAATCAGTGGAGAGAAGTAGAGATCTCTAGAGAAAACCATTTCTTCTCTCTCACCTCATTTTTTTAAGAAGAAATTGTCACCTAGAAATACATTTATTCCTTCGAAAATGACGAAAAATGCATTTAAGGAACTCTCCTTTTCTAAATGAATGTATATTACTTCATATCAGGAAAAGTATTTCATAATATAATTTAATAATCAGACAGCAGATGGAGGCCTCAATTTAGTAGCAGTGAATTGCCTAGGAGCCTTATTGATTATTTGTCATAAATCAGAAGCTGGCTTTGTACAATGAGTGCCGACAAAAAAAATACTCTTTTTTTTTGCATTTTCTTTTTTATTATGCCCATCATTCATTTCTATTTTTTAAAATAGAGAGGTGGGATATTTTATCAGCTATTACATAAGTCATCTAGTTTCTATAAATATTATAAGTAGGGAATTTTGTCTACTTTGTATTGTGGAGTTTGTTATAAAATCATAGAATCGTAGAATTTTTTGAGTTGGAAAGAACCTTAAAGATCATCTAGTTCCATCCCCCCTGCCATAGACAGGGATGTCCTTTACTAGATTTTCTAGTTTCTCACAGCCCCATCCAACCTGGTTTTGATCATTTTATTGATTAGGCAAGAAGTTATTTGTTATTTTCTTTGGAGAAAACTAAAATTTATCTCTAGAAAAAAAAAAAAAAAAAGGGCGGGGGGGGAGAATGAAAGAATGGCTATACATAAATACAGGTGTTTTTTTAAAAAAGTTAACAAGCAAAAATCCCACCCACAAACAGCAGCTTTTTCTTAGGAGTTCCATTACCCAATGGGAGAAATATATTCCTCCTTAAGAGAGGAATAAGGGGGGAAAAGCCTGTGAGAATCAGCCCTACACACCAAGGTTAGTTAAGGAGGGTGAAGATGTACACCAGGATCTGAAGCAGAGATTCCCCTTCAACCTGTGGTGAGACCCCCCTGGGGCAGGTTCTTCCCTACAGGCTGTGGAGATGTGTTTCCTACAGCACCTGGATATGGCCTAAGGAACCATGGATGACAAGGCCAGGCTGGAGGAGACTCCTGACAAGAACTGCAGCTCATGGAGAGGACCCATAGTAAAGAAGAGGAAAGACACAAAGAGGAAGGAGTGAAAAAGAGGAACTGTTACGAATTTAAAGTAATCCACATTTCCTGGTGCTATTTGGAAGGTTAGAGGAAGAGATAGAGAAGTGGGAAATGAAGCAGTGATGTTCAGACTGAGGAGCTGAGGTGAAAGAAGTTGTTTAAATTTTTTTTAGAATTTCTTGCTCACCATCCTAATCCACTTTAAATTAAATTACTCTTCTCCTAGTTGAGTCTGCTTTGTCTAGGGTGGTAAGTGGGAAGTGACCTTCCCATCTTTTATCTTAGACAATGAGCTTTTCTACCTGATTTTTGTTACCTGCATCCCATCAGCATTTGTCTCATTCTCATTCCAGACTCTGAGAAGAGAATTTCAGCTAAATTTAAAAAGTAATATTATGAAACCAGCTCCCAAGGAAAGAACATTTGTTGCAAGGTGAATACAGACAATGGCTAGAAAAAGAAAATTATATAAATAAGAATATTTAAGGAACTAACTTGCCTGTTATTGCCATCACTAATGTAAAACCACACACAATACTATTAAGAAATACATTTAAAATTCTCAAGTCTGTTAAGGTGTATTTTTGAAACCTACATTAAGGACAACAACCCAAGAAACCATCTTCTAACATTTCCAAGATTTCAGAATCAAACTGTTCCTAAAGGCTTGCTATATAATTTATGCACACAATAGAAGAAAAAAATCTTGTTATTAAGCATTTCTCAGCCTGAGAAAATTGGTTTCCACTCTTACCTCACTCAGGAAACTCAATAAAGAATTTTCACCTTAGAATATAACCTAAAGAATATAAAGAAGAATCTTGTTGTTCCCTGAAGCTTTCGTGTCTGTGTTGTAATTAATCCAAACTAATTTTAACTATACAAAAAATGATGCAGTAAGTTCAAATGCATTGCAGTAGCTAGTGAAGAGAGATAGGCATCTTCAGAGGACAGTACAAAACATTTATCTTGGCTTAGCGTAAATTGTCCAAATGAGATACTTATCTGTCTTGCCCTTCATTATGGAATAACTGACATACATTTGCTATCTGCTTTTAAGATGTATAGAGGCAGCACAGGTGAAATGTTAGCCTGCAGATCTACAAACATGACACATTGCTTTACTCACTCTTAACTCAGAGGTTAAGTGCAATAGAGTTGGTAATGACAAAAGTTTCTGCAGTTAGTTGTAACAGCTATATCCCATCCCCTGAGTTGAAAAAATTACTGTTTTTCCTTGTCCATTCAGTCTTCTTCCTCACCCATTCAGTCTTTTTCCTTGTTTTTCTGGTGTGACTAGAGTATGTGTTCATGGCTGTTTTATGGAAATCATTTCCGGAAGAACTGCTAATGTTCGGAACATTTTCTTAACTCAAAATATCTTTCCTTTATTTATCATGCAGCTCCAGCTGTCAGCATGCTACAATGAGCACTTCCTATTACTATACCAAGCTCCTTTGTCTGCAAAATACAGCTTTTAAAAACCAAGTAACTAATACTGCATTAGGTGATTATGGGAACCATTGTGATCACATATGAACTGAGTAGGAACAGCTGGTCAAATAATGTAGATCATAATATACAAATATCCTCACTAATACACAGCAGGGAGTTAATTGTGCTGTGTGAACCATTATTGTCCATTGTTCCTGATTGCACAGATTGCAACTAGGGATCCAAAAAAGTCTGAGAATTCTGGATATTTTTTTACGTTAGTATGAATAATTGTTTGCCTAAAAATCTGTTCATAGGATGTCAGTCATAATTTACCATTCTCTCTTATTCTTTATTATCATATTTAGTATAGTGCAGTGTGAGCCAATCTGAAAGTGAAAACAATACATATATGATGAGCAATCATATGCTAAAAATAACAAATAGTGACTAATAAATGTAAGCAGCTGTGAATGGGCCAGAGGCAAATACTTATGAACAACAAATAGATTCACGGACTCAGCAATAGTTTGCGAGCAATTCATAGATAGAAAAAAAAAAAGAAAAAAAATGTAATTAATAGTATTTATAATAAATAATTTAGTTAGCTGTAATTCTGACAATTGCCATGGCAGTTCCTAACCATTTTTTTCATTGAGATCTGCATATTTTGCTCTTTTTATCTTTCATATATTAGTCCTCTAAGCCTAAGACTCAGTTGAAAGTCCTTCAATTTCTAAAGTGATACAAAAAATCTCATTCCACTTGAAACCTTTATTCTCTCTTGAAGCATTACTTTATTATAGTAGTGATTATCTACATTTCTAAAGGATTACCTTTTATATAATTTAAATACACGAAGTACAGCAACTTATTCATTTTCTTTTTCAGTGGAAGGTTTACAGACAAGTGAAGTAATATCTATGCAAAGTGTTGTGGGTTTTGGGCATAATTTTTTTTTCCTGGCATTTACTTCCTGCTGTAAAATGGTAAAATTAATAGAATAAGATTAACATATACTCACAGTTCTCATCTACCTTCACTTTCCTGAGAAAAGCTCCTGATCTTACTTAGAAATGTCAGTTTGTGCTTTGCTAGGAAAATCTCTAATAATAACTTTTTATTTGTTTTACAGATATTCAATTTAAGGAATTAAAAGAAGTGTTTGATTGCCATAAATTCAAGAACACACCTAATATCTTTTGTCTTCAGAAAAACTAAAGTAGACATTCTCTGTGCATTAAAAGGTGCATGATACAAAACAGTTGGACTAAAACTGAAATTACTTCCCTATTCCCTAACTAATCATAACAAAGAATATATTTTAGGGTAGAAACCAAAAAATTACATCTACAGAAAACTGTGTAAGATTTTAATATTCAAAAGAAAAGAATCAATGTTTTCATTTAAAACATATTTTTGTAAATACAAATCCATGCTATTGTAAAATCTGAACCAGTCAGCTTAATATGTAGAGTCTTTGTCAAAAAACATGTGGAGTCAGTTCATAGAAAACAAGGTGGGAGTCATCTCAAGATATTTGATACATTCTACAGATAGACATCTAGCTCTGACTTGGTCACCACACTCCTTGCTTCAAAGCAACAGGAAAGATAAAACAGTAAGCATCCAGTGATTTATCTGGCCGGCTTCAGGGTGAGAGTAATTATCTTCTAAAGCTACTCTATTTCCTCTATTGACTATAGAAGGAATTAGTTGATTAAGTAATTCAGAACAAAATTTCTAGAACAAGGACAACACTGGTTTAGATAAGGTTTAAGGCTATGGAACAAACTGGTAATCCAAGAATTATAATAAAAATCACCAATCCCCCTGCAAAGTTTTGTACCTACTTTTGTTCAAATAATCTCTGAAAGGGTGCTTGAAAATAAATAGCACACAGTAGTAAATGACTGTATACAACAATACATATAGCAATACTTCATTTAACAATAACAAGACAGATAACATTTACAAAAACAATACAAATAACCATACATCGTTTTCCTTAGAGGAAGAATTAAAGAAGGAATTGACTTCAGACACCAAATCTGTCATCATTAAGAAATTCTGTCCTGCTGAGTGGAACATGGTACAGAAGGCAGGTTAAAGGTTGCATGAAGCTGGTGAGCTCTCAGCTTATGGTATCTTAGCATTCTGTAGTATAGTCTGTAAGAAGTACATATTTGTCATGGCAAGTCATGAAGATAGAATTCCCTAGACACCCAATCCTTGGGTAGGGAATCCTTGGCAATCACAGTCTCTACAGTTAGATGTAAGTTCAATGTAAACAAACAGAGAATCATTGCTTCAGATCTTCCTAGAAAGAATAATAGAAAAGAGAAATTAATTAAAAGCTATGTAAAAGTGAGAAGTAACATGGTTGATAAAACTTTAATACTTTTTGCATGTGCATGTATATATTTGGATACTTTGGCTTTCTTTTTTCTGTTTATAATCCTTACCTTATATATTATGAAGTGCACTCTTTTTAAAATAAAAGACAGTGTCATTTCAAAACAGAAGATTGGGTTGTTCTGTTCCTTCCCCTTTCTCATTCACGGCACAGAATAGATGGTTCTCACTTAATGCACAGCCACTCAATACTTTTGTTTGATTCTCATTGCTCAAGGTATGGCCTCAAGCCAAATTATTGCACACTTTTTAAGTGCTACTCTGAGGGCAGAGTTATTGATTTTGTTACGGACTTTCTTATAGCGATGCCCACTAATGTATGTCAGCACTTCACAAACAATTTATCTTCACAACTACCCAGTCAGGAGTTTGGAAGAGAAGGGCAGGTGGTGGTAGCAAACTGTGTTCTCGCCTTGGTACAAAACTGAAGCATATTGTGTCTATCATTATTTTGCAGTAACCAACGTGAAGTACTCAAAACATATTTTTAAAAACAAACAAAAGAAAATTCAATTATATAGTACTTCATCTGTTCAAGCACAGTATCACTCAAGTACCATCAAGTTAGGTGTTTTATTTTTAAAAGCAATGCCATTTTTCAATTCAATTAAAATGACAGGTTCAACAAAGTATTTGGATGCTAAAGAGTGTGTTGTTATGGTAGTTGCATAACATAATTCCAAATTAAAAGAAGCCTAAGGGAGAGCTAAAGATGTGAGAGGGTTGAGTAAAAAACAATGAAGAAGTGAGGAAAAATATCCCTACCTCTGCAAAATGGAGAGGAAGCATTCACTAAAGTAGCTTTGAAGTTTACTTCAGGAATGCAAAAGGAGGTGTAAATATATTGTTGGTGTTCTACGGAGCCTTTCCTAAATAGATGACTGTAATAATAATTTGACTAAAACAAGACCTGAATTGTATTTCCCTTGAAGTCTATCTGTCTTATGGTCTCTACATTACATTATTCTCAGTAGGTATTTTTGGTGTTTAAGCAATATGAGTACTATTTAAATAAAACAAAACCTGAAATTATAATTAATTTGACATCTTTTATTTAAAGATAATTTGATTTCCAGGACAACATATATTTTCACAAATAACATTGAATTTTGGACAAAAATGTCCTCCACATTAAAATATACTTACAGAATATTCTTTAAAACAGGAAGTGTTGCACAGCACCTTCAAATGACAGAAAAAGATTTAATGTCACAAGTAACTTGTGATTTTAGCTGAGAAGTATTTTTTCTTCCATGAGAAAACACAGATCAAGCTCAGGTTTGTTTTGCGTATATGAGTTTAATCAAGCTCAGGTTTACTTTTGAGTACTGAAGTAGATTATGGAGTGTAGTATAGACTTGTCATTGGTGAAACCTAAGATAACAAGTTTCCTTTTTTTACCATGATGCACCTATGACTGCCTTCAGCATGTACATTGGTATTGTACTGGAATCCACACCAGATTAATTTCTCACTGATAGCACTCATCTATCAATTTAGCTTTGCACTTAGTGTGAGCTAATCACCTCACTGGACTATTTCCATGACTTTGCAGTTCAGATTTGTGGCTGTAGGTCTTGATTATGCGACCACTCTGCCAAAAATTGACAGCTAACACTAGCATCCAGGTCCAGTTTTAAAACACTGGCTTGATTTTACATCCAAAAACATGAGAAAAATAGCAAAAATTTCTTCACTCATAACACTTGATCATTAAGAACTTTGGTCTAATTTTCAAAAGGCTTGGAGTTTCACCCAGGTGAAGTGTTTTAAAGAAAGAAAATATGAATAAGGTAATGGAGCAAGTCAGAGGACAATATCTAAAATAACTACAGTTAGCTTCTTTTCCTGAAAATGGGGCCCCTTCAAGGTTTGGCAGGAATTTTTCATTTTGTCTTGTTGCAATTAACCAAAAGCAACAGTAAGGATAATAATAATAATAATAATAATAATGATGATGATGATGATGATGATGATGATGATGATAACAAAAATAATAAAAAAGCATCCAAAGCCTAATCTAAGCAAAAAAAATTACCTTGTATGATCAATGGATTCTACTGAATGGTGCAATGTATTGTTTCTTCCAGCTTCTTTTGCTGGTCATCCTTTTGATCTGCCTCCTGTTCATGGTGAATGCCTCAAGCTCTGCTCTCCAGTCATGCCAAGAGCTGCTCACACTGCTCTCTCTTATGTCTAATCACAGGAGCACTGCTAAGGTCCAGTATGTCACCTACCACCTACAAAACATGGTTATTTCTAGTACAGACAAATAGAAATCAACTCCAGTCTACTGTGGATAGGGAATTCTCAAACAGCTTCTCCTGTCTCCTACACAGTAAAAAAAAAATATTCAACAGCTGCTTCTATATCTTCTTTACATAAAGTCTAATGCCCTCCTCCTGTACCTTCTAGTCTGTAATTTGTGCTAACCATGGAAGTTTGAGCCTTACTTTAGAATGAACACTTACCCCAGGGAGAGTTACCCATAGTTTGGTAATCCAAAAAAAGAGTTAAAATAAAAACTTTTTTCATTTTCGAGTTTATTCCATGACTACCTTACTCTTGTAAGGTACTCTTACTTTCTCTCATACATAAAAGAATATGATGTTGGTTTTCTTTTATTTAGCTCCCCCTCTTCCCATTTATGTTAACAGTATATTTGCCTTTCTTGGAGCCCTTTCCCCTTGGGATTTCCTTGGAGAGGTGGAATGTCAGAGTTTTACTTGCATTTTATTGATTACATACCAAGTGTGTGGATGCTTAATGGATCTTATTCAGCAGGGTCCTTAATTTAAAATGTTGCTGAGAGAAAAATTCCTCACAATACTTTGTCTTGCATAAGATGATTTTTCACCTCAGCAGTTTGCACCTAAGTCTCTTCAGTGTGTGTGTGTGAGCATGTAAAATATGAGAACATGTATGTTTTATAAGATTTTGGTCCTTTCAGTACAGTAAAAAAGCCCCAAACCCATTTATTAAGTTTTGTTTATTTGATGAAATCTGGCATCACGGCACCAGTATAATATACAAAACTGTTCAATATGACAATAAGAATTTTTATTAAATTGCCTTATTTTTTAAATAAAGAATATATTTTTAAAGCTTTCCTATCTATTTTCAGCAAAATATGACCAGACCCACAGTGCCAGACCACTCCAATATAAAACCTTGTATTTCTTAATTTCTAAGTAGAAAGGCAAATACCACCCTTTTTTTTTTCTTTTTCTGCTTCTATATTATACTTGCTTTTATTGCTACAGAGGAAAAAAAAGCCATTGTAGGACTGTGGAACAAACAGATGCCACATAAGTATACAGGGAGAGATTTGTATTAAAAAAAATAATAAAGGACTGGTAAGAGATCACTTTACCTATAATAAACTGAAGACACAATTTTTAGACAATACTTCAAAGTCGTTTTACAATGAAAATATAAAACACAATTTTCCATATTTTCTTCAAACCTAAACACCTTCAAACCTTGTTCTTTGCATTTAAATTATAGCTGGCTATTACCAAGACAAAGCAATTTTCAAGGGTGAAGATTTAACAACAATAAAATAAAGCTTTATCAGGAAACATGGAGTCCTCCTTAATCACAGAGATCACCAATCTCCATAATAATGATACTACAGTGTAGGAACAATTGGTTGTCTCATACTTATTACAAAATCTACATTGCTACAATATTTTTCTCTCAAGTAAGTACAAAATCATTCCATTATTAGCATCATTTTTCTGCAACACTTCAAATACAAACATGCTATAAGCCGTTTCTAATTGAACAAGGTTTCCTTAATTTTTGTATTTGTCAGAAATATATGTTGAAGATAACTCTTAGTATTTTCAAATAAGAATATGTTCTCAAATCACTGTAATTCATTCTGAGCAGCATGAGGAAAAACGTTCACTTTTTTTGTGTGTGTGTTTTTAGGAGATGAGCATTTGCAGACTGTGCGATGTGATATTATAATGATATTTTTGTTTCAATACCTCAGTAAAGATGAATCCTCAATTCTGGTATTTTTCTGTTTTCTCTTCAGCTCTGTTTATCTCTTCAGTATGATATTTTCATTTTACCACACTTTTATGTAGGAGCTATCATTCTCTTCTTTGTTAATACTATTAAAAAGATGTTTTCTCCCACTAAGAGCAACAGTACCTCTTATATCCTCATATATCCTTTAGTGTCTACAGATGCTTTTTTTTCAATCCATATAGAAAATTCTAAATCTTGAGGAACTCACATTTTATGCCTTGACAAGGTGGTGATTTATCTTTCAATCAGTAAGGCGATGAACACACTACAGAAGCTTATTTTCAGACATTTGGTCCCCAAAGGTGCTGGAATGCCATTTCACCCACTAAAAAATTCTATTCAAGTTTCCCACAGAGCAAATTGCTTTCTGAAATTCCTCTATTGTTCTGTTATTCTCACTTCAATGTTTCCTTCTCAGCGACTCTCCCTCCTCTTTTCTCCATACTGTGGCTACATATAGTCTCCTGTCAGCAGCTGTCCCATGAGGGACATGAGGGGTCCAGGGTAGGGGTTCCATTGAGCCCCTGAAACTCCTGGTGTGAGACATAGTCAGGGGAATCCTAACAGGAGCAGACAGACACAGGGCCGGAAACAGAGACAAAGATGGAGTCAGGGACTGCAGACAAAGCTATGGCTCATGCTTGTAGGTCATACAGGTGTCAGGTTTAGTCCATTCAGTTGGTTTTCTGTACATGATAGGAAGAAATTTTTTACTGTGAGAGTGGTGCAGCACCTCAACAGGTTTCCCAGAAAAGTTGTGGATACCCAGTCCCTGGAAATGGTCAAGAGCAGATTGGATAGGCCTTTGAGCATCCTGGCCTAGTGAGAGTTGTTCCTGACCATGGCAGGCAGTTTGGAACTCGATAATCTAAAGTTCCTTTTGAAACCAAACATTTCTATGATTCTATGGTTATCCCTTGTCCTATTGCAATGGGTCATGCAGTCAATGGAAGTCAGTCCCCATTTTCCTTATAAGACCCCTTTTAGTATTGAAAGGTCACAAGGAGGTCTCCCTGGAGCCTTTGATTCTCATAAACAACCCCAGCTCTCTCAGTCCTTCTTTGTTGTAGGGTGTTCCAATACTCTGATTATTTTTATGGCCCTCCTCTAGAACTGCTCCAACAAGTCCATGTCTTTCCCATGCTGAGCTGTACCTCAGAGCTGGATATGGTACTTCAGGTAGGGTTTCACCAGAGAGGAGCAGTGCGGCAGATTCACCTCCTTTGGCTTACTAGCAATGTGTTTTTGGATGCAGAACAGGACTAACTGGCATTCTGGGCTCTAAGCACATATTGCCTGCTCATGTCCAATTTTTCATTCACCTGAACCCCCATGTCCTTCTCGGCAAGAGTATGCTCCATTCCTTCATTACCCTTCTTATATTGACACTGGGGATTGCCCTGCACCAGGTGAAGTGCCTTGCACTTGGCCTTGTTAAACGTCATGAGGTTCACATTAACTCAATTCTTGAGCTTGTCCAGTCCCTCTGGATGATAATATCAATAATAACAATAATAACATTTTATATATGTTACAGCTATAATATGACTGTGACTGTTTGGGCCCTTGCAGCTTCTGTCCAATTTGGCAAATATCAACCAAATAATTCAAATTCTTATGAGAAAAACACAAAGATTCATCTACATGATTTTAATGCAGATATTTACACAATAGTAGTGACTCTAAGGTGCTTTTTAGCTGTTTTAGTTAATGAGGACAAATGCATTGAACAAAACCTGTAGAATGTACCCCCATACAACTATCTTCAGTATGTCCAATAATTCACAGTGAAATCCACTGCAGGGTTTCCCATAGACTTATTACAGCAACATTTTGCCCAGTGTGCATATTACAGTGATCTATCACCTGAATGAACTTCTCAAGTAATTATTTCCATTTTTCCATTTTGTTATTTAAAATATTCAGCTTTACAATGCCTGTTTGCTCTGAAGCAGCTTTACAATGTAAAAATAGCTTTTGTAAAGACAAAAACCTGTCTGTCTCAGTTGAATGATGATTCTTCTGTGTATCCATCTGTGTCTGCCTAAGTAGCTAACAGGCAACATCTTATAGTCTAATTCAAATGCAGATTTGTATACCCATTTAGGGTAAAACTGAAAAAAGAAAGGTTTTATGTCAGAATTGTAGATGTCTTTCTTAAGCAGGTTTGTCCTGTGCAATTATTTATGAAGTATTTGCAATATGTTGGAGTCATTACTTTCCTTTGTATTTATAAAATACATGTCATTAGTAGATGAACTTGCAGATTTTCTGCCTGGCTCCAATTACTTCACTTTGATAACATAATTAATTATACATATGTCAGCAGATATGGCAAATTAGCATAGTATCCAGCAATAATAAATCTGAATTATCTTAACAAGGATGCTTATATTTTCCTGTTATGTCTTATATTGCCTGATTCCACTGCAATCAGTTTGATGTACTTTATTCAATATTATACCGTCCCTATACTTTTATACAATTTTTATACAATTTTATACCATTTTTATACACTTTGTTCAATTTTTAACCAAATATGTAAATTTATAAATGCAATATTTCCCATGCAATGCACTGGAAGAGTTACTATTTTGACAACTGCATACATTTCATGAATAAACATTACCTTGAACACTAGTGAGGTCTTTCATGCTGTTAGCCATCTGGAATGACATGCCATCGAACTGATATGAACACCAGTTAGGTTTCTAGACACTACAGTCATCCAACAGAAGTAGACAGACATTCACCTCACTTGCAGAAATGCCTGTCTCACAATGAAAAGGAAGTGTGTCATGAGGAGAATTTTTCTAATGATTCATACATATTATTTTTAGTATACACAAATGAAAGCTGTGTCTAAAAACTCTTACCTGTTCCTTCCACAATCAAAAAATTGTGTCGAGCTCAAAGGCAGTTATCAATCACATTTCATACCTAGCAGTGTAGTTGGATCAAGTCCACAATTGTTGTAATAGCCACTTCATTGTCTGATCACTTAGAAGGAAAAAAAAGAGATACTACAATATATGTTTTTTCCCTTTAAGCTACAAAATCATTAATGAAAATGTGAAATGAAGAGTTAAATGAGTCAAACCTGAACTATTTGCAAAGTCAAGAGTAAGAATCAAAATCCTATGAGCTCCACCAGTAAGAGAGCTACTGGTAAAACGGAGGGTTACACTTCATCAAAGAGAGAGTTACTTGGCTATATAGAAGGGGTGCTGACTTTTAGACCATCTTTCAAATGGTCATACAGACTAGCCCCAAACTGACTAAATTATAGGAACATAACTGTAGTGAAAAAGGTTGGAATAAATGAAGTGAAGTCTGTTTAGGAATTAAAAGTTTAAACTTTCTTTAACAAGCAGAAGTTAAGGCAATTATTATTTAACACACTCACTACAGTACCTGTAGGCAAAAAGAGGTTTACAAATAACAGCTTCAAGAAAAATAACCTTATTATCAAGGGTGACCTCATACGGCATACTAAAATTTTTCTCAGCTATTGGATTAATTTGTAATTAGAATGTGTATTATGCAGGGTGTCTTTCTTTTCCCTGTTGAAAGATATACAAGACTCATACTAATTACATGCAGAGAGGGAATATGTGTTTGTTTTTCCTTGGCATAATTTTAGAATTAACTATTGATTGAAAAATATTTTATTCCAATAGCAAGTCATCACAGCATCAGCACATTAAGAAAAAATTTTCCTTTCTAATTGCTTGATTTGTAAAATATGCTGTGCACAAGGAGACTAACAAAAACAGATGTACTCTGTCAGCCAAAGGGGAAATATCTGCATAACAAGTTAGCCCAGGAGAGGCTTACTTTAGCATAGAAATGCAATCACTGATGTACATTATCATTCTTCATCACTCTGTTTTCTGCTTAGTGTTTTTGCTTTCATCTTCCAAAATCCTGTGTGCAACCAGCATTGGTATGTAGCTTTTATAGAACACATGACACTTCAAATACTTAATGGATCACCCAAATGTGAGGTTGATATATGCTTTTTGAAGCAGATCCTTACACCTGGGATTTGCCCGCCAAAATTTGGAGACATGTCTGGAGCAGCATAACCAGATGTGGAAGTCAGCTTTCATATCTCCAGATGAATTACAAGCAAGGAAAAGGTAGATATTCAATAAAGTGCCTCAGGGGCTCTTACAACTGGCCTGTGAAGGCAACACTAACCCAGGTTCGTGTTAATAGATCCCTGGGGTGGATTGGAGTGAAACAACACTGAATGATCAGTGTATATGTATATACTTGTAAGGTCCTTGTTTAAAATAATTTGTTTGCAGTGGAAAGGAGGTATGTAGTCATTTTGGTTATTATGTATAAAAGTATAACAAAAGAAAAGAAAAAAAAGGATAAAAAAAGAAAAAAGGAGAAGGAATATAAGAAAATAGAGAGGGAAGGGAA
>VXBN01003829.1:272209-300279 GCA_013397395.1 Sinosuthora webbiana | reverse complement strand
CCCCCCCCCCAAAAAAAAAAATATTACTAATATTATGGGGTTTATAGATCACAATTATTTTTCCTTTATTCTGCCTCCTTACCAGACCAGCTTATTTATTCACCCCTTCTGTGGAATCACCTATTTCATTTTTTCTCATCTTTTAAAGTTCTAGTAGATCTTTTTTGAGCCGTAAGTACTATACCAGCATTTGATATCAAGGCTAATTTAGATGAAAAAGGAATGATAACTGTATTGGTGGACTCTCGGAGTTTTTCAGTTCTAAGGTCTACAAGGACATTATGACCAGCTTCTGAATACATTAACCTTAGCCAAAATAAATTAAGAGTTAAAAGGACCCATAGGAAAGTGTGCCTCTAGATTCATCTGTTTTGATCCGCTTAGGATAAAATTTGTAAGGTCTTATATCTGTTCCTTCCAAGTGAATACTCCATATAGCCCTGTAGCCTAGGAAATACGGTGCTGCTGTTGCTTGTAAGAGACTGCATGCTGATATAACCACAGAGGCCTCTAGATTTATAGGATTTATCTGAGCTTGATCTGCCTGGAATTTTATTAGGCTTCTTTAACTGTAACAGCAGTTATCAGATGGCTAATAGTTACTTAGTACGACTAAAATGTCACTAATAGTGCTGAAAATCTATTTGTTTTAGCTTTTGTTTAGCTGTGTAGAAGAGAATATTTATGAAAATATTAGACCAGTAATATAGGTAGCCACAATTACAGAAAGCTTTAAAGGACTTATTTAATTTTCCTTAGTTACCTAACTTGCCTCTTACGCTGAAGTAGATGCATTTTTAGATGCTTCCCTTGCATTAATATTAACAAACAGCTTTATGATTGTCTTGGTTCGGAAAGATAGGTGTCTGCCAGGGAAAGCCAGAGCCTCCCTTGGAATGGAGAACATAAACCCCCTCCCTCCAAATAATTATAATTTTGAAATTGAAGGTCTTTTAGGCAATGATTTGGGAATAGGAATAACAGTTCTTTATTAGGAATATTAAAAATAGAAATGTAGTAGTACAAAAAAGCAAAGAAACAAAAAAGAAAACACTAACAGAGTCAGAATGCAACATGACACCCTGTTGGTCAGGGTGTTGGTAACAGTCCAATTAAGGCCTCCTGGAGTGATAGATGTGGTTTTGTTGGAGCAGAAGATCCTGCAGAAGAGTGTAGTTTTCTCTGAAATTCCAGCGGTGGTGAGATGGTATGGTCTCCCTCTGGAAATCCAGAGGAAAACAGGCTGCTCTGCTGTTCTGAATCTCAGTTTTTTATCCAGGTAGGAATGCTTGGCTCCTCCCACTGGGTGGAGCATTTCACAATGGGAAGATGTAATGTTTTCAGTCATAGGGTGAGCCTTAATGGCCCATTAACAGCAGATATCCCCCGGAGAGAGGACGGGTTGTGGAAGAGATAAGGAACATTAACAATCTGTAATGGGCCACCTGGTTTTAACAGCTGGCCTATTAACAGAATATGCCTGCTCCCTCCCCCCCCAGAGTTATGAGGAATGGGTCACAGAAGAGATAAAGAAAACACCTCCCCCACCAGTGTCAACAGATGGCAATAGAATACATACTTTTGGTTACATCTTGCATTGCAACCCAAGACAATGATTTAGAACATGCATATATACTCTTTCTAGGAATAAACTACATTACTGTCCTGTGTCTTTACAGTGGTATCCAAAATATGTTAATTTGCAGTAGAGGAAACTGTAAATAAAACTGAAAAAATAGAAAACAGAAACTTGAAGAAATATAATCAGCTTCCAGCTGCTTTTCACACTAAACTATATGAAATTTAATATATCTAATCACTTTAAATATCCTCTTTTTTATTAAATTGCATTCAAAAATAGATAATTGGGGTTCTTCTCAGCATGACTCAAAAGAAATATTCCTAGAAAACAGGAATAGGCTTCCACTGTTTTGGTGGTTTCATGCTCAATAAAGCATGAAGATATTTGTTTAAGTAGAAGTCAATAGATTGGAGTGATTGATCTTATTCTTGAACAAGATAAATCTCTTGATAAAAGGCAGTGGATTTAACTTCTTTACAGACTCTGTTTCTAGAAAAATTACCTTTGTTTCACATGATGTTGAAAAAGCTCAGTAGTTTGTTTCTTTCCTAGCTGATGGTATGGTATATAAATTAACGTCTAATTAACTTGCAAATTATTTTCACCTAACTAAGAAACTTTATTTGGATTAAGTACCAAAGGTCTACTGAAAGTAAACTGAGGGAACTGTGCAATCTACAGGCAGCCATCCCTTTCAGGAGCATATTAAGGTCCACATAACCGTTTTTGTTAAAATCTGTGAAAGAATCCTGTGAGAAATATTTAAGAAAAGCAGATGAATTAAATCTTGAGGAACTACTGATAAATAATTCTAAAATTAGTATGTCAAAAAGCAAGATATTGGACCACCTGATACTTCCCTTTCTGATGCTTTTAAATAATCCTAGTGACAAAAAAGGTTCTTGCTTTTTTGTTATAATGATTAAATTGTGATGTAAAAGTAATAACAGATTAATTTTGTCAGGATTGTTTTTTCTTAAAGCACCTTAGTTAGATAGATTTTGTGAAACCATAAAGAGCACTTAAATATTCAGTCCCAAATCTATATAATTATATAAATTGATCTGATACATTCACTCATATAAAAAAAAAAATCTAATACTCTTGGGTAATTATGTATCTTGCTATTGCATGACATTATTGGCATATCATGTGCTTCAGCAATGAATAATTACAAAAAAAGTTGTCATACATTAACTAATCAAAATCAGGATTGAAACAGCTTACTTTAAATATGGTTGAATGTCAGTGGTGTAGCACATTTTCCTATCCATTTGAGACTTAATAGCAAAGGTCTAATGACCTTTGATGTTTATCCTGTGGAGGCTGGCAATGCAGACAAAACAGAAAATTTTACTTTAAAAAGGAAGATGTCTACACTGCTTTATAGAATTTCAGGCAACTAATTTCATTAGTTACCGTACCAAATTCTTTTTCACTTTCTGTTCACCTGTTCTCCATGGAAGAGATAATTTACTGAGGCAGAAGTCAAGAGTAAAAAAGAGTAAATGAAGTAAAAGAGAAATTAATTGGTATGTAGATAATGAACCAAGGCCCAATAATGCATTTTTTAGATAAGGGCAATAAGACAAACTGTGGCTGAAAGAAGAAACTCATAATAAAAACACTGAATAGAAATCTTACTCATTTATAAAGATGTATTTTGGACTTACAAAAAAAGAAGCCTATTTAATTCAGCACTGTTAAATCTTAATTCAAATTCACCTTGAGTGTCTTTCTGCTTTATCAGCATGCAATTTGGCATGCATGTCTCAATAATTCTCCTGAAGCTATTTTGAGATTCATATAAGATCAAAAATAAAAGGTTAAAGTTTAAGGCTTTCTTTGACATATTCTTTTTCTTGAGTTTTGCTTATTGCTCATTGGTAGTCATCAACCAAAGAGTTTTCTTTCCAGCTATCTTGATGCTAAATAAAAAAGCATAGGCATTTTAAATTGTGATTCAGCCAACCAGTTTTAGACACCTGCATTAATAAGAAATAAACCTTTGCTTATAGGACTTCTTCTTATCCTTAAAATTACTAATTCCTTCGTATTTAAAAACAGGTAAACATAACTAAAATTCAGAGTATATACTGTATTGTTATAAATGATAAGCCAAATCTGTGAATTAAAAATATTAATAACAAATTTATTAATAAAACCAAAAAAAATCAAGAATTTGAGAAATAGAAAAACCCCGATAGAACCACAACCAAAGCTCAGTTCCGATCCCAGGAATCGGTGCTGGGTGCACCGAAAATCTTTCCCCTATGGCACAGAATCCCCCTCTGGTTCACAAATTCGGCGTGTGCAGGGCCCCATTTTTATGCAGTTGTTGGGCTTGTGCAACCGATTACTTCATCGGTTCTTTGTGTAATATGGTCCTCAATTCATATTTGTATGGTTTTATTTTTGGATGTGATTTGATGAATAGTTTTTTCAGGGAGACATAAACTTATGTCTGGGTTTACTGGAGCCAGGTATTGAGATGTACGTCCTTGATGAGATTGGGATGATGGATATGGGGTGCTGAGCACTTGGCTGATGGCCGATGATGGCAGTGCTCAACTCCATCACCCATGGGTGGTGCCTTCCTTTCTTTTGGTGATGGGTGATTCTCTGCTTTTCAGCAGAGGAATGTCTTCCTAGAACCCTGCATTCCTTAGGCTTAAAACATACAGTAACACACAAACTAACTCTATAAAGGTTTAGAAAGTATCATAAAAAGAAAACACAAATTAATCCTACAATATCTATCACATGTATAAAGCATAAATTTTGTTAATTCTTATTTGAGTTCTTTGTGTAGTTATTTTTAAAATAACTGTATTTTATCTTAGAACCCTCTTTAAATTTCAAGAAAATACTGCTCAAAAAGAAAAAATAAAGAGAAAGCTATATGAATGGAAGGAGAAGTAGAGAGCGAGAGTGGTATATACAGTCTGTGCTGGGATGAAAAACTTGTTTAAATCAAAGAGTCTACCTAAGAGGTTATTCAAAGGACCTTTGTCTCAAAAGACAATAAAATTAATCCAGAAAGGACTTTACTACTTGAATTTACGTCTACCTGTTAATGCTCTTAATTTCTGAAGTTCTTGTTCAGTTGTTGCCCAAGCAAAGAACCTTCATTATCTACTTTTCTTGACAAAGAATTTTATTCCCAGTTGTGAGAGACTGGACTGCTAATGATTAATGACTATTGCCCATTTGTCAGGTGCCAAGTTCACACAGGAGGAGGTGAGTTTTGGGGTGTATAATGGCTAGTTTGCATAAGACAGGGCGTCAATTGTCTCTGCCTGGAGGCTACAAGACCAGATGGTGCATTTTGTCATGGTAATTGCCCTCCTTTACACAGCTGCTCAGTTATAAAAATCTCCCTTCCCTGTCACAGGGGAAGGCCTGATGGGTCATACCTGGCTCAACTGGGCTGACAGAGGGGGAAGCTGTCATGCCTTAGATGGTGTCATAAACCATCAAAGTCTCCCAAAGTGCCCCCAGACTCATTCCTAAGGCTTTCCACCAGAGGACTGAAAGCTCCACCCCGTCCAGCAGAAGTACCTGAGCATTCCTGCTGAACCCCAACATATTTTAATTCATCGGACTTTGTGGGCTGCTTCTCCCACCTCCAGGGGACCATGGCTTTGACCAAGCAGCATCTAAGCTGCAACAATCAAGTCTAATCTCTGTGGGTGATGATTATGAATCTTTCTACTCTTAATCATTCTCTCTTTCTTTCATTTCCTTTATATGTTTTCTTAAGTGCTATTTTTATGCTCTCATTTCTCTATTACTATAGATAATAATAACTCAAATGGCTGCATACCTGCTTTCCATTGCAACTGAATTGTTCTAAAATAAACCTATTTTATATATATATACACATTTACAGACACTGATAGTTCATTCCAAGGGATCTATTAACAACAATCTAGGTTACCCTTGCCTTCTGGGGTGAGTCATAACACCAGTTCACAAAGCTTGCCAATTTCACTGTTACCTTATGGCTAAGTCCATGGTTTTAGACTTCTTTTTAAATGATGGGAAGAATGAGTACTTCCAGAATTTAAATACCTCATCCTAAAGTTATCAAGTAAAATAGATCAGTGGAATCTGGAATACGACTATTAACTAATTAGGAAGTTTATAGTAAAATGGAATATTTTCCCTGAACATTTATTTCTTTTAAATTGGCTTTATAAGGGATGTAGCATGAATAGTTCCTACATAAACATTAAAATAGTTGATACTTAAAGTTAGATTAGACAAACTTCAGCTGGATGTTTTGATGGCTGCTTTAAGAGATGGCCATAGGCATCCAAGTTTTGACAGTACTGGAGCCTACTTCACAGTTAAGCTGCTGTCATTTTCCTGTCCCAAGATCTAACACAGAACTGCCCCTTCGCTTCTGACAGGGTTTGTACAACATACTGCCAGAGGAGGAAAAAAATCAACAAAAAAGAGAATCATGCTGTACAAATGAATTAGTAAGTACTCTACAATTAATGAAGAAATGGAAAAATACAGTTTCTGTTACTGTCTATTAGGCTACCTTTGATGAGTCATGAAAGAAACATTTAAGAGATTTTTTAGGTCAAATGATCAAATAATGAAAACTACGACAAGTGCTTTTTCTGACAGTACATTTAAATACAATTAATTAATTCTAGTTTACATATCATTTATCAGTGCATAAATAACACTGCATGAACACTTGAGAATCTTGAAACACTGTCTCTTCTCTTTATGCATTCACGACAAATTTTGAACATGTACTTCTCAAACATTTAGGCACATAAGATATTGTTTTCTGGGAACAATACAGGTCAAGAAGGATAAAGTCTTAGGTACGCTAAATATATGCTTTTGCAGTGTTCTCAGACATTCAGTTTTTCATTTAATTGAAGAAGCCTCAGTGAACTTCATTGACAAAAACTTCACAGACACTAATGTTTTCTTTGTTGAATATTAAACTCCTCTATAATACTTAAGTATGGCTTAAGTCATACTTATTCCTCTTCACAAACAGAAAATGGACTTTCTGTTTTAAAGCTCTATTACAAATACATTAAATTACAGAAAATAACATTTGAAAAAGAAAAATTATAGTAAAATATCCATGTAATAAACTTTTTTCATACACACTTATTCCAGCTTTTAATTTTCCCCAGTTCTCTTAAGGTCCTGGAGTTATTATTTCTTTCCTAGGTTTGGAGCAAGTGCAATTTTTACTGTTACCACTCCTATGGAAAAGAGTCAAATTCATGTTTCTTCTTCATCTGCTTGGTTTTTCATGTGAGAAAAATGCTTTTTGAATGAGGTCTGCGACAACTTTAAGTATTAAATATCTTTGTACATTTGCCTGCTTTTGTGATTTGTTTTATTTAGCACTTCATGTTTTATTCACAACAAAGGCACTATTTTACAAAGCTTTTCTCTGACAACAGAGTAGAATGGAATACCCCAATAATTCTATGGAGGCATTTATGTTTACCAATCAGTTTATTTAATTCTTCTGTGAAGTTTTTACACCTATTTTGCCAAAGAAAATGTAGTACTTCTTTCAACATCACAACTTCACATCTTACGTACCTACATACAACATAAAAATTTAGTCCATTTTTCACCTGTAATTTACATGGTTTCACTAGCAAGATTTTGATGTATTTTAATACATGATCGTTTCCACTTTCATTTCATGCTTCCTTTTGAAGGAGAAATTCTGAGCATATAGTAAGCAGTTCATGACATATTACATGTATCCCATTACTTATATTTTATGATATACTTATGTACAGACTGTTAAATGAACTGCAAGCCACAATGAGTTGAACCATTTGCAGAGTAATCCATTAAGAATACAAGATTCTAGTGGGCCCAGCTGAGAACAAACCAACTTAAGTCTAGATATTGTCTATTTTAGAAAATCTGTTACTCTCAAAGCCAGCATATAGGATGCTCAGAGTCAGATACTCAACTCGATACATAGCTGCATTAACACTTTTTTTAACCTAAATAATACATTAATTATAAAAATCCAAACAGAAATACTGTTTCAGTGAGCAACAGTCTTCAGCAAATTATTAATTGATATATTCTTTGAAAAAACCTCTCCTTCTGGGAGAAAAAGAGAAGTGAATAGAATAATCTACCATGGCTGTAAAAATCAATACTACTGCTGTTATAGATTGACACTCCTCCGTGATTAGTTATATGTCATTTTACTCAAAACTCAACTATTAAATATGACTGGTGTCATGGCTTGAAACAGTATCTCCCTGCTAGGACCCTAGAATTCTCTGGAAAGGACAGGGACCTATGGGGGGGGGGGGGGGGGGGGCAGGGGTTGGATTTCACATGCAGTTCTGGCCATTCAGAAAATGGAAGGTGACTTTTGGTAATACACATATAAAAGCTGAAGCTGGGTTGGAGACTTCCTCTTTCCCTCCTGTCCGGCGACCAGCTAACACGTGGGCAGCTGAGGAGACCCCGGCTCAGGCCCTGGCTGCCCCCAGGAGCCGCTGCTGCCCGCAGAGGAGGCCGGGCTGCAGTCCAGCAGGGCAGGCCGCATGTCTGGCCCGCGGCGGGGATTGGGGCGGGTTGTGGCAGGACCATGCCCCGGCCCCTGGCTGCCGGCAGCCCTGGCCCGGGGGGAGGATGGGGTCTCTCCCCCCACTCGAGGCTGGGCCTTACAGAACATCTACCAGCAGCTTACACCATCAGATGGAGGGATGGAAGACAAGGTATCCATCAGCCTCCCCCCTCACCAGCATGGCTTTGAAACATTTGCAGCTGCCGCAGCAGAGATCACCTGACCACCGCAGGCCTGGGCAAGCTTTAGCTCTTTCCTGACACAGATTGAGACTTTAAAACTCTACCCCTTCTTGGAGATGAAAGAAAAGGCCAAATTGGAGACATGTAAAGGGACAATATGGAGGTCTCAATTTCAGTAAAGGAAGAGTGACTTTTAAGTGGTAGAGATGACGAGTTGCCTTGGTTCTAGGCTGAAAATCTCCTGTGGATTTTGGTAACAGGATAATCTTTTAAATCATGGACAATATAAACTGGGGAGATGATTTGTGGATTTGAGCAAAGGTGTCTGTGATGAACTGATTGAACATTTTTGTGCCCTCATGAGAGGTTGAACAGAGAAAGGTGAGAAGAAGCCCTCTGCCAGTGAAGTGAGAAGACCATCTCTGTTCCCTGAGTTGAAAAAGATTCTTTGTTTTTCTTTGAAACAGACCATTTTTAAAAAGTACTGCCCCAACTTTGTGAAGTCCACGGCCCATAGGTAGTCATGGGAAAGGCTACATGATATGGGAGGTTCCACAAATGCAGATTCTTCTGGGAGGGCTGCTTTTGTGTGAAAGTTACCAAACCACAGGAGTGACTTCTCTCTCATAAAGACTGAATGAAAAACTGTTTTATAAGTGGTACTGACCTAAGGTTCTGAGTTTTGCCTCTTTACATTGTTTGTAGAAAATGAACTGTTTGTAGTGGGAGAAAGGTTTGGTTTTAGAAATTAATTTGTGGTTTTTTTTTCCTTTTCTTATTTTCTTCTCTTACTGTATGTTAATAAAATCTGTTCTTTTGCTTCTAAGTTGAACCTGCTTTTGCCTTTTTTCTCCCAAAATCCTATCTCTCAGTTAGTAAACTAATTTGGCAAATGTAAAACCACCACACTAATGGTGCCATGACTCAGATAAGCAAGCCTAAACCACAACAACTTGTCTGGTCTTTGCCAGCTCTAAAAGGTAAATGAACTCAAAGAAAATAGGAGGTAGATCTGCAGAAATTTCTGGCCCTGGGAAATACAGTCAGTCAGCTGCCTTAGGTGTCTAGCACATCATAACTAACTCATGAGTAGGCCAAATCAGTGGCATTTAATGAGCACAAAACGTGTTTAGTGTTATTGCTTCTATATGCTATCTAGATACGATTTGTTTCACTTTTAAGTTATTGTTTATTACTTCATTTGAGTTTTATCCTCTTTAAAGCTATCATGTAAATAGACTACAGCATTCTATTTTTAGCACACCCTTAGAACAGTTTCACAATATACGCATAACAAATTCCTTTTATCTCTTCAGAAAAATGTACCTTTTACCCCTCAAATTGCTCAGGTCAAGGAAGAGATGTAACAGGAAATGAAGTCTTTGAAGTCAGACTAGATAGATCAGAAGTAGATTGATCTGCAAGGGAAAGAAAGGGAAGAAAATAAGAAATTACACTGAAACTCAGAAAAAATAAAGAGAAAGAAGAAAACTGAGAAAGTTGCAACTCTAAGGAAGACCAAATGTGTCTTTAAATAGTACTTGCCACTTATTCTTTCAAATAAAGTCATTCACAGAAAGGTTATAATGTATAGAACAAATTCTAAAGAGATTTGAGATTCAGTTTTAAAATGAGATCTTGTTTCAGTTGATCAGGTAAGAGTAAGATGTCTGTCATAGTTACAGAAAGGAACTGTCACCTTCCTTCAACAAAAAGATCTATATTCAATAATAGCATTTGTCATGTCAAGTTTTTAAATTGATTTTATTTCCTTAAAAAGAAGCAATTATAAGCCAAGTAAGAATTCCTGTACAATTGTAATGCCATCTGCATTAGAATTCTTGTGATCAGGAAGACTATGTAAAAATTCATGTCAATGAATTTTGCATCAGCACTCAAGGCAGATTCAGAAATTAGATGTGAACTAAAAATGATCCATACTTCCACAAATATATCTTGAGTCTAAAATTAACTTATTTTAGGGTTTATTCTACATCACATTTACTACAGCTTTTAACAGAGAACAATTTATTTGAATTTAGGAAGTTCTAAAGGACTAAATGTGCTACATAGTAAAAAGAATGACAATTGTGAAGATAGGATCATACATTTAATATGTGCTGTACCGTTCTAAAGTTCAGGATAAAGTAAAACTTAATGATATATCTAATTTTACTATAATATTTTACTTTTTAGTTTGATTTACTTTTGCTAGATTTGGGATTGTTTGTTTTAGTTTCTTTTAGAAAAACCTGCCTTTCTACTGACAAATATCACACAGTAGCGAACTGTATTATATTATTTCATACCAATTCAGACAACAGAATATGAAAACTGCAAAATTATACAAATCAAATGATGAAATATCAAGGAAAGCTACTCTTATTTATGGTATACTTGAATAAAATATTTTTCCTTTCCCTCATACACAGAGTGATCAACTCTGGTTCCCTTAACTTTTCTTTATAGTTGAGATACTCAATAGATATAGTAGACCTCTTTTTAAACTATGCAGAATCTTTCGTAAATCCTTGATTCATATTAAAGGCTACAGCTATGAAACTCTAGCATTTGGAACAGTTGACATGAATTTCCTACCTGATGTAGGTAATTACAATTATCTGAACAATACATACATGAGCTGTCCAGCTGGCAGTAAGAGTTAAATTTATTTTGTTGTAGAGCATCCAGAATGCTATTATAGGCACAGTGTAAGTTTTCCTTGTTAATTCATCATTTCTAAAACTATGAATAATTAAACTAGGAAACTGACCCACAAATATAGCTCATAGCATCAAAGGACAATTAAGGCTGGAAGTGACATCTACACATAAATGGACAATAGAAAAAAATATGTTACAGGGGATCATTCTAGACCACCTAGTCCAATTATCAGCCCAACATAGGCATAATATCAAAGTCAGACCCAGCTTCTAAGACCACTGGAATAATCAACCACACACAATGAGAATTACAGTATTTCCAGTGATGGTTATTCCACTGTCTTTGTAGGAAACTCATTTCAATGTTTGACTACTTTCATTATGATTTTTTTCTCCTAGTAGCTATATCATAGTCAAGACAGCTGCAGCACTCAAAGTGCTTCTTTAAGAACCTCAGGGGGCTTCAAGTATCAGCACCGTGTTATCTGAAAGTCCTTCATACCTTTTCTATGTAGCAATCCTATGGGCAGCTCCACACAGCTCTGGCTCTTCCTTTCTTCCTTCTGCAGTCCCAGCTTGCTGCTCCCTGTTCCTGGCACAGCCACCTAACCCTATCTGTCCCTCAGACAACCTCCTGTCCCTTCCTCCTCACAGCATGGCCAGCAGACTCCAAGTGACTCTCTACCAACTAACTCCCTCTTTTATCACACCCTTGAGGGCAAGGCTGTTCCCACTCTTTGGTAATTAACACAGCTGAAATATATGGGAGGCAGGATTGCCTTTAGCACTATCTCCACCTGTCTTACCACATATCTAACTGGAAGTTTTGTTGGTCTTGAAACTGGAAATTAAAAAACCAAGTAGCAAAAAACCCCAGACCCCACAAACAAACCAGAAGAAAAACCAAAGACCTGGAAATCATGATGGAAAAAACCTCCTGCAACCCTTAGAGTTCTGCGATGTTGATTGTGACTCAACCCACAGTAAAATTTCATCATCTCTTTGTCATTTTCATAGTGTGCTCAGTATATATGGAAATTTTTCTATGGCTCAGATATGCAATAGTTTTAAAATGGAGTGAAATTCTTTTCAGAGATATGTTACAACCTTAATCTACATTCCCAAATACATCAGGAAAAATATATGTTTTTTCTTTAAATCAAAAGTACTTGTGGCTACACTTAGAAGACTTTCCTGGCATACTCTTTTCAGCTAATAAATTTGGTTGTCAGTGTTCGATAAGTGTCTTATACGAGTGAAAACATGATGTCCTTTTTAAATGGAAAAAACAATGTAAACATTTCTAAAAGATTTAGTTCTTTCCTGACAGGAACATTACATAGATTTAGGAGAAACAGTTATCTTTAGTTATTTTGTACATTGTGGAAAATGCATAACATTTCACTGGTCCCAATTAAGTGCTTGATACGTGAGAGGTTGTGAACTAGTTATAATTTTTTTCCACCATGAATGTTTAGGTGACCATTAAATCCATGTCTGTGCCTGATGTCTCACCACATTCCCTAGTTAATTAAAGGAAATGTAGGGTGAGAAAAGATGCTCTAGGTCATTAAGTTGAATGGTGTTGCAAGACCAGATTTCATAGGTTTTTTAAATAAGAGCATTAAACTGTTTCGCAGGGTAGTAAGAGTCGTGGCTTTTCAAATGTTTTTAAAATGATCAGTGACTTTCCTCTGCTAGTCTGATTGCATGTCTGCTTCTGTACCTCCCTGCCCAGATGGTTAAAATCTTTTCCTAATTTATAGCCTTAGTATACTTAATTCTATTCTATATGCATTAGGTTTTGAGTCCAAATTGTCTTTATTAGCTATTTGTTTTCTCACTGTGCCATTTTCCATGGTATGTTTCAGAGGTTATCTTTCTTCTCAATATTCATTTTGACAGGATAAACCATCCAAGCTCTTTCATTCTACATAAGATGAAGTCTCTTTAGACTTTTAATTGTACAAGGATCCCTCTTCTGTTCTTTCCTTTGATTGAATTGATCCTCTTTGAACTTTTATGCACAGAATGGTAAACAACTTTATAAAGTAGCTTTAATATCTCCTGGGTATCTCCTTGCCTCTATTAGGCAGGTTGTTGTAGTAAATTTTCCTTCATGTTGCTTTGACATATTAATGTTTAATGATTATTTAGTATATATATTCTCATAAAAAAATCACCCTGTATTATTATTAGTCTATGGATAGAATTTTCTTTGGCTTTTTCCTTCACAGTCATACTTTGTTTTGCATTTTTTGGTGTTTTTTGGTTAGTTGGTTGGTTTGGGTGGGGTTCTTCAGCTTTGTTTTTGTTTGTTTGTTTATTTTCAGTTTCAGGAAATTATTATTTTTAAAGCCTTCAGTTGTTTATACATTATTCAGCAAGGCTGCAGTCTTTCAAAGAAGTCTGTCTCAAATTATTTTAGTAGGCAGAGGATCAAACATTCCTTAAACTGTAGCCTTGTACACAAGCTCTGTTTGAAGCCTTCTGAAAAAAGACTTCTTTGTTAACATGTTTTCTGTAAATTCAAATCTCTCTAGAAGAATAAAACTGTGCCCCAGGTTGCAATATTGAAACTGACATTCAGAGTAATAAAGATAAATTCCAGTGCTTACAAAAAGTATAAAAAATAACACTAATATTTCAAGTTAAGTATTTTAAATATTACATCTCAAGTGGGTAGTCTTGAATTGGAAGAAAATTCCCAAAAAACTGTGGGAAGAGTATTATTTTCCAAAAGAGTGATTCAAAAAAGAGTAATACATGGTGCGTGTTCTAAGAAACTATTTTCACAGCATATTCTACAGCCCTAGCAAAGACTACTTGACATTTTATTTAATATGAGTAAGGAAGTTCAGTTATTTAAAAAACTTGAGATAAAAAAATCAAATAATTAATTAGTTTTTTGATCAGAGTGAAGGACACACACCAAAGTCTGAAGTCTAACAGATGACATAGGGGAGAACATAGGGGTATCATCACTGAAAATTTTAGCACCACATATAGGTGTCATAGGAAATGGGGAGTTGGTGTAAATGACAAATAAGAAATGATGGATGGTAATCATCTGTGAAAGGCAACGATGACAAGCAATTTGTGTATGATATATAAAGAGGAACTGAATTGAGTGTTCCTCAAACCTTTTGGCTGGGATTCTCACAGAGATGAATGCCTTAGGGCCTTTTCACAGATTTCACAACCAATTTATTTTAGTACATGACAAGACTTGATATGTTGCATTCATTTCTCTTTTGTTTAGTGATTTTATAATGGTGTTGCTGCATGTTCAGCTTGCATTTCTTGTGTGAAATAAAGCTAGTCAAACAGTGTGTTAGACATTTTAAAAGTCATGTTAGCTTTATTGCTGGGGTTTTTTCTAATTTTTTGGTTACAGAGTATTTATTTGAATGAAATAATCAGTTCCTTGCTTGTGTTTGCTTTTAACCTTTACAATTGGTTCTAAGAATCATGCTTATAAAATAATCATTTCTGAAATTTCCATTATAATTTTTTCAGCTTCTTAAGTTCACTTGTCTTTAATTACCAATTTTCACTAGTCCTTGGGCTTCTGCCTTAAGTAGTTTTGACTGCATTTAGTTGCTTCTAACTTTTTAAATACACTGTTAAGAGAATCTTTCTTTCTAGAATAAAGAATGCCATTAAGGATCTACGATTTCAGAAAAATGGAAATCAGAAGTACTTATTACCCAACTGCACTAATGTCAGCATTAACAGCGTGCAGTACAAGTGTCTGGAGAAAATACAGCATCTTCATGGCCATATGAGGAAGAAAAACATTTAGAATAGGCGCTTGGAAGAGGTGGAACTATTAATATAATGAATCATGATATAATTGCTAAAAGCTCTAATCTTTTGCACTTTGCTACTTCAAATAGAAAATAAATGACCTTGGAGACAAAATATGTCTGACATTGATATTTTATTCCTTTCAGGAATAAAAAAATCACAAACTCCCTGGTTTTTACAGCCAGCAATGTGTTGTTTCTGACAAAAATAATTATGATGTCATAAAGGTTTTATTGTTTCAGATACATTCAGTTGCACAAAAATTTTCCATTTAAGAAATGAATGAACTCTATCAAGAATTAGGATATTGTAAATACGGATTTCTGTTTGTTCCAGATAGTAATGTATCTAAGTGAAAATTCTCTGTCTGCCTGAATTTCGTAAACATGAACTGCGATATAACATAGATATTTAATATGAAATAATATTCTTGGTATTCATTAGGATGACATGGAATTCTTTTTACAAATGTGTGCACAGTATAAAGATTGCTAAAATTTTTAAAAGAAAATGACAGGATTATCTTTTGTGTGCATAAATATGTATTGCATTGTGTGTGCGTAAATATATATTGCATTGTGTGCATTGTGTGTGCGTAAATATATATTGAATTTCTTGCCAAGGATGCTTTTTTTTTTTAATCTTCATGTTAGGGTACGCCTACGTCTTTGTTCTTGTCCATCTCTTGGCATCATCTTTCTTCCCTTAAGATATTTTACTGACAATCTGGACATTGATCATCACATATACATGTGTCATCTTCCTTCAAATGACATCTCACAAGTTTCTCTGTCTTTTGATTCGTGTTAACACCTTTGCACACAATTAGCTTCTTCCTTGTTGGAAAACAATCAAAATACATGTTTGCTAGCTGAAATGCCATCAACTTCTCTGTGTACTTACTAAATATTTTTTAAGAAATGTAAAGCCTGATCAACATTTTACTTGAATAACTGCAACTCTTTTACAGCCCATTCCATTTCCCAAAAAATATTAATTGTAATATATTTAAAGATGTTTAGAATGTGTTTTTTCATGCAATTGAGGGTGTTTATATGATTAATTTTGAAAAACCTGGTAAGTACTTTTCTGAACCATACACCTTTTAGGATTAATGTTCATATTCAAACATATAAACTTAGGTATCAATGAGAGAGGTATCTTACCTCTGTTGCAGTTTACATCCTAATTTTTAAGCCTGTTTGAATCAAAGAAGATCAGGTATTTTCTAGGGAACTACACTACTGACCACTACACTACTGTCCAAAAATACATCTGCTTTGGAATAAAATGAATAGTTGTCTGTGTTGACTAAAAGCTTGCCTGCAGAAAGCCTACTTACATTTTAGGTGACCAAAATGTAGCCAGTGAAGGCAGCTGGAAGGTGAGACAAATTTCTTTTGGGAGAATTCTGCCTTCTGGAATAAAGATCCCATGTCCAAAAACTTATTTAGAACACCATAAATGCTAAGAAATATTTGTGAGAGAGTGAATAAACTGGGCTCTAGACCACTGCTGCTTGTTTTAGATAGATATGTATGCATGTGTCTGTGTGTGACAGAGAATGGCAGGAAGAATATATCTGTAATTAAATACATTATCTAGCTTTAAGAGGAAAATTGTGGTTAACACTCAAGACCTTATTTTTTCTCCATCTTTTAAACCTTGTTCTTTTTCTGGTGTTATTATTGAAATCAAATTTACTTCAAAATGTAGAAAATTATTGTTTTCCTCAATATGCTTCAAAGCAGCCTTAAGTGTCTTTACCTCCTTTCATAATAGCATTCCTGTAAATATGTTTTTCTGCATATACATTATGTGATTTTTCTTTGAGAAGGAGGCCTATACATATGTCTCAGTGTAAGTGCAGAATAAATTTAAATTCAATTTCCTAATCCATTATACATTTGCATTTCTTGTATAATCTCAGAGTAAACATTGCTGTCTATAAAATGTCTCTGATCATCTCCAAATATAAGCACACAATTATGTGAGATTTAAATGCAGAACAAAAATTCAGACATTGCAAATAAAATGTAGCTATTATTTCAAAAGATATTATTTTGTTGAGAGCTATGGTTTAGATTTAGATTAAGAAATGATAATGGGTTGGGGATTTTTTGGTTGAAAACAAAGTGCATGAGTTATAGGCATTTAAGATAAATTTTCAACATGAAAACTCCTTTGATAATGCAGAATACAGTTTTGCAACTACTTTCAAGGACAGAAGGAGTCAAGTAAAAATTCTTATTGTTAGGAATTTAGTATAACCTACTGTTGTGGGACATAAAAAGAAATCAAAAGAGATTTGGGTTGGGGAGAGGGGAGTTGTCTTTCTTTCTTTCTTTCTTTCTTCCTTCCTTCCTTCCTTCCTTCCTTTCCTTTCTTTCCTTTCTTTCCTTTCTTTCCTTTCTTTCCTTTCTTTCCTTTCTTTCCTTTCTTTCCTTTCTTTCCTTTCTTTCCTTTCTTTCCTTTCTTTCCTTTCTTTCCTTTCTTTCCTTTCTTTCCTTTCTTTCCTTTCTTTCCTTTCTTTCCTTTCTTTCCTTTCTTTCCTTTCTTTCCTTTCTTTCCTTTCTTTCTTTCTTTCTTTCTTTCACCAGAGTGGATGAATTCAAATAACACCATGGTGCAGGACAAATCCTTTCATAATAGGTTTTGATAATTTTATTTTTGATGACAGGTTGCCTGATCTCCTTCTATGGCAAGGTGAAGGTGACCTTCCTAGTGGGTAAGGGAAAAGCTGTGAATCTACATTTCTGTTTATCACATATAGCTGTATATCTAGACATTGGTGAAGTATTTGACATCATCTCTTACAGCATGGTCCTGGAGAAACCAGCTGCTCATGGTTCAGTGGATGTACGGTTCACTGGGTAAAAAATTGTGTTGATGGCCAGACCCAGAGAGTTGTGGTGAATGGAACTGAATCCAATTGGTGTCTTGTCACCAGTGGCGTTCCCCAGGACTCAGTATTGGGCCCAGTCTTGTTTGAGTTCCTTATTGATGATTTGAATGAGGGGATTGAGTCCAGCCTCAGTCAGTTCCCAGATGACACTAAGTTATTTGGGTGTGTTGACCTGTTGGAGAGGAGGAAGGCTCTGCAGAGGGATCTCGACAAACTGGGTTGATGGGCTGAGGCTGACTGCACAAAGTTCAGTAAGGTGAAGATCTGGGTCCTTGGGTGATACTTGGGTCACAACAACACCATTCAACACTACAGGCTTTGGACAAAGTGGCTTTAGAGTTGCTCAGCAGAACAAGACTTGGGGATTCTGGTTGATGCACAGCTGAATGTGAGCCAGTGTGTGCCCAGGTGATGAAGAAGGCCAATGGCATCGTGGCCTGTACCAGCAATAGTGTGGCCAGCAGGACCAGAACAGTGACTGCACCGCTATCCTTGGCACTAGTGAGGCTGTATCTCAAGTACTGTGTCCAGTTTTGGGCCACTCACTTCAAAGGGATGTTGAGGTGCTGGAGTGCATCCAAAAAGGGCAACAAAGCTGGTGAAGGGTCTAAAAATATGTCCTATGAGGAGCAGCTTAAGAAAATTGGTTTAGTCTGGACATGAGGAGGCTCTGTGGGACCTCATTACTCTCTACAGCTACCTAAAAGGAGATTGTAGTAATATGGGGATCATTCTCTTCTACATGCCTTAAGCAAAAGGACAGGAGAAAATGGCCTTAAGTGGTTCTAGGGCAGGTTCAGATCAGATACTAGAAGAATTTTTCACTGAAAGTGAAATATTTCCAATATTTTCACTTAAATATTGGAGTAAGTGGCTTAGGGAGGGGGTGGAGTCACCATCTCTAGAAGTGTTGAAGAAATTTCTGGATATGGCACCTGGGGATATGGTGTAGAGATGATTATGGTTTTGCTGGGTTGATGATACCAATGGTCTCTTTGTGATTCTGTGTGATCCTGTGATATTTTTTTGTGTTTGTTCATTTCTGTCTGACTGCTTCTGTCTTTATTTCTCTTTTTGTTATAGTACATGGGTTGTATGAAAGAAGTCATAAGAGCTTTTACAGCACCATCACATTGGCTGTGAGTCAGCTATGCCCTGAGCTGGTTCCATTGGAGCCAAATGGAAGTGTCTGTGCCCAGCACTGGGAAGTTCCACTCACTCCCCACAGAGGTTGCCCTCCACTGCAAAATCCCATCTGTGTAAACACAAATTTTAATAACAATGTGCATAAAAATGCTTGCTGATTTGTTTGACAAAGGACAAGGTATACAACTCCAGACCTTCTTCTATTTTCTTGTGTATCAAAAATTCAAGTATCCCATATGTATTATGGACCTGACTGCATAGTGAGGATTTTTTTGGTGCCTACAATGTTACATCAAGTAAACATGTAGTGCTACCCTAATAATCAACACCACATCCAGTGTGAAGCAGTAAGAATTGCAAGCCCAGTGCTTTGTAATGACTTTATAATACTTCAAGGACATAACATTGTGGGAACATCCATTAAGTTTTGCATAAAAGTAATCCTTTCCTCTTACTTCTTGCATCTATTAGATTAAAACTACAAGACTTAAATGCCACTAGTGATGCATGTCACACTATCATAAGCCCATTTTGACTTGGGAAGGCTTCCAGGGAAGTTATCCGAGGTCATTATCAGATGTTTTATATACCAGTGTAAAGAGAACTGAGTAACACATACTGGTTTTTTGTCAAAGGTCTCCCTGCTGCTCCTGCCCAAATGGTGCAGAATGGCTTACATCACCACACCAGACAGGTATGTCTAAAAGGCGTAGTATTGGCCCTCATTTTTCCCAGGGCTCCACATGAGATGCCTCAAATTTGTTTTATTCAAAACAAAAAGCTTATCAATATAACGGAAGTTAGGTTTTTTTTTTTTTTTTGCTTGGGCTTTTTTAAAGTGTGAAAACACTGTTATGTGCTTTATTCTCTGGTGCATTGCCTGAGGGCTTGTTGCAGTTTTTGAGACTGAAAGGGCCACTGAGACAGAGATGAGGGATTATATAGAATGTAAAGAGACAAAACTTTTGCACTTCTGTCTGCATTTGAGATCTTGGCAACTAAACTCTCTTGGAGGGATCTATGTAGAAATTGCTGAAATAGTGTTAAGAGAGAGTGTTAACTGTTAAGGATAAGGGATAATCTGGGATCCTATACTCAAAATCACTGCAGTTTTATATACAATGCAGATCTACTCAGGTATTTCTGTCCATAATGCTTGGGGATCAAACAGCTTTTAAATTCTGACATTCAGATACAATAGTAAAGAAAAAAAAAAAAAAAAAAAAAACAAAAAAACAAACAAAAAAAAAAAAAAAAAAAAAAAAAAAAAAAAAAAAAAAAAAAAAAAAAAAAAAAAAAAAAAAAAACACGACTTCATTAAAAACTCAGGGGACTCCAAGCATCAGCTCCATGTTATCTAAAAGTTCTTCATACTTTTTTTATGTAGCAATCCTATGGCCAGCTCTAAACAGCTCGGGCTCTTCCTCTCCTTCTTCTCTCTTCCTTCTGCAGTCCCAGCTCGCTGCTTCCTGTCCCTGGCATGGCCACCTAACCCTGTCTGTCCCTCATACAGTAGCTTACCTTATCTGTCCCTCACACAACCTCCTGTCCCTTCCTCCTTACAGCACAGCCAGCAGACTCCAAGTGACTCTCTACCAACTAACTCCCTCTTTTATCACACCCAGCTGTGAGGGCAAGGCTGTTCCCACTCTTTGGTAATTAACACAGCTGAAATATATTGGAGGCAGGATTACCTTTAGCACTATCTCTATCTGTCTAACTGCAATAAAATGTCAACAGCATGCTGTACAGATGTAGTGTTTGAAGTAAGAATTACTGCAAAGAGTGAATAGAGAGCTCAGTAACTTCATTTATGTAAGGGAGGCTCCAAGGCCTGGCTCCCCCATGAGCACTGTATGACTAAGAGCATGAACACAGACTGAACAAACAATGTGCCTTCTCAGGACTTCCAGGAGCCTTTCTCAGAGATATGCATGGTAAGAAATCCAAGAATTCTGTACTTAAACACCAACCTAATATTTACAGACTTAAAAAGTTCAGCTCAGGTTTTAAGGCAAGCAGTAGAATCTTCAATCTTGTCCTTTTCATAGCTATTTAATCTGTCAGTGTAACGCAGCCTTTCTTAACTATACCGGATACCATTCTCTCTAAGTGCTGTTAGCAGACCCTATGGATTTTCTCAGGAGTAAGGCAAATGGCATAATTAACTTCACACCAATGGCCAGTGCTTCCAGAAAATAAGACTGGGGAGCACATAGCTTCCAAAAACACACTCTTATGTAGGCAAAAAGCTATTCTTTACCACAATTTGGTAACTGGTGAACTACAAACAATGTTCTTTAAATCTTTTTTTCTATACTGATAGCATAGAAATCCTATAATACACTGACTGGCACAATATACACTATCTATCCAGTGCCTATGAAGATTTAACTTAAAAGATTGGAGGAAATGTAACTGAGCAAGGAAAAAAAATGCAGAATATCTGTGTCAATATTTTCATTTTGAGACCTGGTGACCTGAAACAAATATTTTTTACATGGAAAGAGAAGGGGAAAAAAGGTGGTTTTAAATGAAACTAGAGTGCAGGGAAATTAAGTATTTTGTTTATTTTGTAGTTGAAAAACAAAAAGTCTCTTTTTCAGGAAACACTCATTATTTATATTAGAGATATTTTCTAAATCTGCTGCATAAAGAAGAACTAGTCCTCAGAAAGAAGTAGTGACTAAATCAATTAAGTGGGGCTGTAAAGTCTTCCAAATGTTGTACTTTTCTGTAGGTGCTGACGTTTTCCACCGGTTTTGAAAAAAATGAGACATGGTAACAGGACATTCTCACTGACTTTTAGAAGTCAGGAGAGATCAGTCTATTTTTAGGTTATATTACTACACGTTTTCAGAATATCTCTAAATTAGTCCAGTGAATGATTCATTGTGCCTGTCTCATTGTTGCATGAAGTCGATTGTCCTCTGCAGTGCCTATTTCTGTTGACAACTCTATTAGGTTAAAGAGCTTGCCTGCTTTTTCAGTGCTTAAAATCTGATGAATCATAGAATATCCTGAGTTGCAAGGGACCTACAAAATCATTGTCTCCAATGAGACAAGCCCAGCATTTTTTATACATGCACTCAAAATAATGATTGACTATGGAGTCTAATGGGAAGTATTCTATTGCTAACTGTAGGTATCTATTGCCAGTTTAGATATTGTGGATAATGGATATCAGCTGTTGGGGTTTTCTTTGGGGGAAGGTTGTTTGCTTAGATAAGGGTTGGTTTCTTTTGTTTAGGGTTTTCCCATGAAAATTCAGGTCTTTGGAAGTTCTGGTAGTATTCCTGCCAAATTCACCCGGAGTTACTGCGCAGCCTAAGATTTATTAAGACCTTTGATTTTAGCAGTGAAATCACATAATCTACAAAAATTTTCTTAGTATAATTTTCTAGATGATAGATTCCAGTGCTAATTTATGTATTAAGATATCTTAGATATCTGAATATAGTCACATATGACGTGATGTGAAGAGTTCCGTTGATCATGACAAAAATTTTAAAACCTAGTTCATATGTATGTGCCTATTTTTAGAACTTTTTTTGGGTATGGAATCTGTTGCGGAATCCCCCCCAAAAATTAACAAACACCCAGAAGAAACCAAACATATTCAAGTCATTTAGAAAGAACAAACCCACTTAAATTTTATGATACAGGTTTAAATTATTTTCTATTATAGAACTAGAATTACTAATTCATTTGTTGCATCTTTTTGTGAGTACAATTACAGTGCCTAAACAAAATATTATCACATGTTAACTGCAGAAGGAGTCCCAGAGTTTCCTGAAATCAGTGTAATTTCTCTTTGATAATGTAACTAATTTTCTCGAGAGGGCATTGCAATTTGTTAACACACTGATTTATTTTCGATTTATTTTCCTTAAGGGAAAGCTCCAGTTTTCAGTTCTGGTAATTTGTCACCTAGCCACTACAAAAATAACACCTATAAATTTTCTCAGAGACCTTCTCAGTCTAAGCACAGAAAAGTAATTTAGCAACCATAACTTACACTCAGAGGAGCTGCTATGTCAAAAAATGCCACAGGTACTTCTCTAAAATACCTTGCTAACAACTCTCTTTAATGGTTGTTCAGCATGTAAACAAAAGTGCTCCTGCATACCACACGTTTGTAACGCCATAATGCTGCTGAATGTCACTTGCAATGCTTTCTCATTTTTATGTATATATATACCCACACATTATTTTTTCCCCAGAATTTCAAAAGCTCCAACTATCTTGCCTCATTTCAAAGCAGAAATAAAGGGAAAAAAAAAAAAAAAAGAGAGAAATTCTATTTATGGAAATCTCATTTTTGTGCAGTTTGTGGTAAGAGGTGCTAAAACAAAACACGTCTTCTTAATGTTGATGTTTAAATCCTTCTTCATAAATTATTATCCTTTCAAAATAATGGTAGACCGCCTGAAATCATCATACTGAGAGTCATTTATTTCTTTGTGAATCTGCACTCTGAACTAGCTTTAGTTTGGTGTCTTGCTGCTTTAAAGAAGTAGACAGATGACTATTCTAATAGGAATGTAAACCAATTAAAGCTAAAATAATAAAAATAAAAGGTGTGGTTTTTTAGCACTTATTGTTTCCTGTTAAAATTAACAAAATGGCAAATCTGATTATTCCAGTTCTTTTGGGATTTTATTGGAATGCAAGGAAATTGATGGGAAAGAATTGAAGAAAAATGTTTCTGCTTGTGGTGGGTTGACCCCAGCCAGCAGTCAAACACCAATAGAGGCACTCCCTCTCTCCCTTCCTCCCTGACACACTCCAAGAATCCATGGGAAAAAAATAGGAAGGGGAAAAAAAAAAGAAAGAGAAAACTCGTGAGGTGAGATAAACACAGTTCAATAGAGGAAAGGCAAACCAGCAAAGCAAAAGAAATCACTCATTCCTTCCCATAAAGAGATCAATGCCCAGCCTTTGTCTAAACAATTTTTTTGGAAGACCCCTCCCTTTTCCCTGCTTCTTTTTTCTTTACTTTTATTGGTGAGGGTGACATTGTGTGGTGTGAAATATCTCTTTGGTCAGTTTGGGTCATTTGTGCATGCTGTGTGCTCTCCCAGCCTTTTGCTCACTCCTATTCTCAGGACAGACAGACTGAATGAAAAAGGAGACTAACTCTTACTGACTTCCTAAGTTGACTCATTATGAAGGGGCTAAATACTCTCAGCCCCTGAAAGCTGGAAAAAGCCATATTCACCATCTCTATATGGTCACCAAGTTGGTTTCTGCCGCATGTTGTACAAATGCAAAAAATTCTTGGAAAAATGTGCATAGATGTATGCAGGGGAGAAATGGGCCACTGAATAACCGAATCAATATGATTCCAACAGAAGCCCTTTATTGTTTACATTACATGGCAGATATAGATTCTAGGTCTACTGTCCATGTGGGCACTCATTTCTGGGCTGGCTAACCTGCTTGTTCATGAGGCAGGCAAACATCCTTCAGGACGTCCAATTGGTCAAGCGTGCATCCTCACGTTGTGCTTCCCCTATCCAAGGTTTACATTTTTTGCAGACATTTTCTCAGGCTCTCTTCTTATTTTTGATCCTGTTGTTTTCTCAGTAACCTTGATGAATTCCTGAGAGCTCTAACAAGAAAACTGCAGGTGGTTTGATATTACTCACAACCATTTTGGCTGGTGCATCAGAATGGCTTGTTATACAGATACATTGCTACAGATGTAAAATGTCCCCACGTCTTGTAAACTGGACAAACCACCTGAATCAACATGTCTTGGTGGGAGACTATGTGAGTGTTCTGAAATAAAATGATCTTCCTCTTACACTGTGCTTTGCTGAACTCTTCAAAATAATATTCTACACAAAGACTGAAATGATTTCAGTCAAAATATGGTGCTCAATAACAATTGGTGCTGTGCTTCCAAATTGCAAGCAAAGAACTAAACAGGATCAGAAATCTTCTGTTACAGAGGTTTTCCAAAGTAGATGCCCTTTTTATGAAGCTGATAACTGTGTAGGTCATTTGATTTAAAAAAAAAAAAAAAAAAGAAGAGATACCATTCTATATTGTGAGATTAAAAAGTAATTAAGATATTTATCATAATTCCCCATGCTCTCCTGTGAGTGCCAAAGTGATGCTTCTCCATTGCCTTCACCTCCATAGCAATTATCAGTTTGATACTTCTCTTTCAGGCAGAAGGTAAAATTGCATTTACAAATTTCCTGTTCAAGAAACAGAACAGTTATTTCACTGTTCTTTTCTTCCAACATTTTTTAGTAAGTAATAATTTATTTTTTATTTTAGTCTAGTCATGATGCTATCAGCAGGGCTGAACCCAAATGGTTTTAAAGTCAGATATGCTTGAAGAAATACAACCATAACAACTATAACCAGAACAGTTTCTCCCTGTTCAGTTCTTAGACTGTTCAGGAGATAAATATTCATCCACACTTACTGGGAGACAATATATTCGTATTCTGAAAATCTACATGGAAAGTCAGACTTATCTAATCAAAGCAGGAAAAGAAATCCTAAAGTAATAATTTTTTTTTAGTTGATACAAATAGTGTACATCTTAGTAGACGTAGATAAAGTAGATAAAAATTTTGAGTATTATGGTAACAACACTCAAAACCCCCCCAAAGTTAATATTGCAAACTGAACTTTCAAACTGAAAAAGAAAAAATGCAACAGAGCTTGTTTTATCCAAGATATCTCCTTACATATATGGCAAGCTTTTTGCTCAGAGTTCACTTATATCAGAAATGTAGTTAACTCTTGTTTATGAAATATGATGAAAGTATTTCCACAGAAATAAGTAGTCCTACTGTCTCAATTTCTGATACTTGTCTTTCCCTGTCTCATTTCAGTCCAGAAACCAGAACTGGAAAAAAATTAACCTGGCCATTCAGGACAGTAATATGATTAGTTACCCATAAAATAAATTCATAAACAATTTCATATTTCATGGCAGCAATAAAATGCTACAACAAAATAACATCAGAGAAAATTTGCCTGTAGGATCAAGAGTCTTTGCTCACATTTTATCTCAGGATCATTGCCCTCTTTATATTCAAAATATTGCAATGGATAAAGCAGAGAATACCACTTCTATGAAGGAAATCAAGGATTTGTTACTACCCTAAATAAAATATTAGCAACCTAAGAAATCTAAAATATTTTATAAGTTATTAGTGTTCCAATTACACTGTACTGCTCTAACTTAATTAATTCAGAAAACTCATTATAACACATTTAAAATTCATAAGTGACAAAATGTACTAGCATCTTCATCTTTACTTCAATCTTATTGTCACCCTTTCAGTGTCCTCTGATAAGATGGACACTGTCTTCCTAGTGCAGAGAGGAGATGATTCCGATGTTAAGCAGAGGCTCAAGTCTATACAAGATGTTTGACATTGGAGAGGATTGCTTCATCCTCATTCTTATTCAAGTTTTCTCACTCCAGCCTTCTTGATGGTCATTGATATCCAGGCAAAGTTGAAAGGTTGTCCAAAAGCATTCCCCAACCTCAAGAGACATTGAGGTTATCAGTTGCTGCAGTATGACCATTTTGCTTGGCCCAGCCTTCATTCTGTGCAGCATTCCTTGAATTGAAGATGAAGCAGGGTGGGAAACAGTTTTTTCAGTGGTAGACAGTTGTTAACAGCAAGGTAAAACACACCTTGTCCAAAGTGAGCTTTGACTAGTCCTGAGACCCTTTGTAGTAAAATCAATATGAAGCTTATTTTCTTGCAATAAAAAATAAATAGATAAGTAATATTCCACAAGTTATAAGCCCATGACAATAGTTTACATAATTCTTCACTACTGGACTCAAATCTTGGTGAAGAAGCCTGATTTGGAGCAGAGGACACCTTGAATCAGAACCTCTGATGTGCTGACAACAAAAATGCTAATCAATCTGAACTGCTTGGTTTAGTGACAATTTCCTTGACTGCAAGAACCATGTATACATTTTGTCTATCACATGAAAAGCATTTCAAAAGCTGAAATTTCAAAATATTGAAACTGATATTTACAGAAGAAGGCAAAGATTTATTTTTAATGTAAGACTGCCCCTTGTTAATTGTCAAGTCTTTTTCTTCACAACATGTGGGGACTAAAGTAATTGCAACATAACAAAAAACCAAGAAAAAAGAAAAAAAAAAAAAAAAAAAGAAAAAAGAAAAGAAAAGAAAGGAAACTCTTTCCATTTACCTTTAGTCAGAAAAGGTAAATAATAGTTTTGTGGAAAATTAAATATATATTAGTGAAAGTCAGATAGAATGATAGTTAAATTTTAACAGGTTCATGATTTAAACAATTGAGAAGAAAACCTGAAACTAAGAAACTCAGGTCAAGATTATTAAGAGTCAGAAACATGTAATTTTTCCAGGTGTTAAAAATATCACTACAAAACCTCATACTTTCTTCATCACAGTATATCAAGTTTCTTTGATGTTTTTATGGCCTGAGATTCCTAATATCCTTGTTTGGTAATCACTGTCACTTACAGTAGCAGATGTTTGATTTGAGGAGGCAATTCGTTAAATTCTGAGTAGCAAATTACAGTCATACCGTACAGCTTGTCAAATGATTAGTATAATCATGTATTTATTCTTAGATGTTTCACTTTTGGAAGAGGTGAAATGTTTTGAAAATCTATTTTTTAACATGGACATGTAAAGCTGTAACAGCATAATGAACAGATCAAACTTATTTTCAAGTTATTAGTAATCAATTAATTTCCTAGTCAACATAATCATGCAAACATTTCTGAACCTTACAGTAAAATACTTCAAGAACATATATTTATTGCAGGAATGTTGTTAAAAACCCAAGGTATTTCTGGAAACAAGCTTGATGAAATATATGAGTAACTAAAAATAATTGAATAACTGTTTTCATTAACAAAATAACTGAAGATAAAAATCCATATGTAAAAGTATGAAATATGTGTGCCCAAATATATATTTTTTTTTTCAGGTAAAAGACTAAGAGGGCTAAGAGATACCTATACATCAGTTTTGTAGATACCAATTAATCATCTAGAAATTTTCTTAGAAGTTTCATGGACACATTCATATAGTTCTAGCAGCTAATTCCTAAAACTGTAGAGTGTCTATTTCTCATCTAGAAATGGCATTTCTTTCTCTTTAGAACCTGTAGTATTTCAGCCTTTCTTAGACCACTTGTGATA